>VZTD01005870.1:1890188-2144777 GCA_013397725.1 Rhagologus leucostigma
GGCTTCAAACCCCTTCCACGCCCTCGACCGCCTTGTTTTGCTGAAAGTTGAAGCCGTTTCTCCCTTTTATCCCTTAAAACAGGGGAACGAAACAAGAAGTGCAAAAGTTTTGACGCAGCGTTAAAGGGAGGGAGAATTCCCCCCCCCCATATAACCATAAAGCTGTTTTAAGTTTTCTTTGTGTTCACTTCCACACAGACAAACTTTACAGTTAGAGGATCGTTACTCATCGCGCTCGTGGTGCTTTAAGTGCCTTTAAATTAGTGCTTGGCCACAAAGACGCGGAGCGTGCTTTCGGATCTAACGCTCCTGCGCTGGCTGGGAAGAAGTTCATAGCAAAGCAGTGTCTGTTCAGTTGCGATTTGCCAGTCGGCGGTGTGGCTGAAGGGTGTTTTGCATTCAGAGACCATTAAATGCTCCGAAGTGGAGGGTTAGAGGGAAGCAGTGCGCATGTTCAGTACTCCGGAGTTGTGCTGTTTTCCCCCTACTATGCATTCCTGCGGCTCTGTAGTAAAGCAGCCGCTCTCATTGTTAATATCCTTGGAGCAATTAATGCATATGTAGTTCGTGAAATCATTGGGCTGCTGCAGACATGGCGTGTACTAATATGGTTTGTAGCCCTCGTCAGAAGTTTTTTTTTGGACGTGCCACTCGGCTAAGAGGAGCGCACACAAAGGGAACTGAGCCACAAAGGCGAAGTTTAAAGAGCAGGCAGGGTGGTGTTGAGGAGAGCAGCGTCCCGCGGGAGCGGAATGGGGCTTGATCCCAGCCACAGCCTGAGCTGCGCGCCGAGCTCAGCCCCCCTGTGCCCAGAGACAGCGGCAGCGCTGGCTTTTAAATGTTTCAGGCGTCTTAGGTAGGTCGAGAGTCTTCACCCCATTTGGGAGCAGTTTGTGGTTTGTTTACCCCCCCCCTTTTTTTTTTTTCATAGTTTCGGTGAATTAATTTAGCCCAGTTATTTTTAGGACATTCCTATGCTGCCTATTTGCACAGCAGTGGTGAGCTGGTTTCCTGTCTGCTGTTGCTTCCATTGTTCAGACTTCTCTCCCCGAGGGCAGCTGCTGGTTGGTGAAATACCAAGCTCCCTGCACTTTCAACTGTTGTTCTTGCCACCCCCGAAATAAATGCGTGTGGAAAACGCTGACGTAGTTTCTAGGTATGCATGTGTAGGGCTTTGTGTGTGAGAGTGTGTGTGTAAGCTCTGCTTTGAGGATTGCAAATCCTGGGCTGAAACAATGGAAACAATGAAAGGTGACAGGCGGGAGGGAGAACTTTTGAGAGGGGCCATGGGCCTGGGGTTTGCGTGGCACAAATTAAAAGGTGAGGAGACAAAGGCGGAAACTTTTAAAAAGATGTTAGGGCTAGGGTGCCTTTGTTTTAATAAAGGTTGGGCTTGTACTTATTTGTGACCTCCTGGCATTTGAAGCTCATTCAAGAAGTTTCAAAGAGTGACTTTGTTACAGATTTCTTGCTTGCACTCCTAGAAAAATCCCGTTTAGAAGAAAAAAAGTATAGTACAGCCAAGTCTAGTTGCTTTACAAGTAATAGAGTGCAAGCTGTAAAGTACAGAGGAAAACAAATAGGCTGGTTCCTCAGTTATGAAACTCATTCAGAGGAAAAAGGTGGTTTTTTTTTTTTACTGTGGAAATTCCCATCTGTATCCTTGTAGTTCTTTGCTACTTATTCATAAGTTTAAACTAATTTATTTTTTGTTGTTGTTTTTTAAATTTGCATTATATTTTAGTTAGGGGTTTTTTGTATGTGTTGAGTTTTTAAATTTTTTGTGTGTGATGCTGTGTTTTTGTTGATTAGTTTTGTTGAGGGTTTTTTTGTTTGTTTTTGTGCTTTTTTTTAAGCTAGCAGACTGTGGATTTAAAACTCAGGACTCTTCTATGGATAGTTTCATTTACAAATAATAACGTGATAGCAATCACACTGAACCTATTTGGCTTGTTAACGAGCTGATTTAGAACACAGTCTCACAAAGGCACAGGCATGTGCTCAAGTTTATACATGTGAAGAATCTTACTGAACTTGGATACAACAGGATCGGGGCCTTAGACAGGAACTGGTTCTGTTTATCAGTGCTCATAACAAAAATCTCACTTAAGAAATGCAGAGAACCCTAAGGGGGGGGGGTGGGAGGTTTTCTTTAAGGTGATTTTTGTCCATCCCCTCTCTGGAGGGCAGAGATTGTTCCTTATGGTATACTTTGTCCTCTTTTGAATAACAATTGGCTTCTGCCACTTCCTCTCTGAAGCTCTTCCTCGACACAATGGGATAGTTGGGTTTTTTGGTCTTTTTTTTTCCTTCATAGCCTAAATTTTTCATTTGCTTAACTTCCATTTTATTTGTCTCAGCCTCTCTAAATTCTTTGTCCTCCCCCTCAAAGTATTTCAGCATGCCTTTTTAAGTGGCAGTAGTTTGTTTTGAAATCAGCTTTAGTCATCACTGTACTTTTACTCACGTTGGTTCAAGCTGTTAACTAACGGTTGGGTATTGAGCTTAGACTCCAGATCCTAGGTGTAATCTTCCCTGAGCTGATTACGGGAGGACCTGTAAAGTCTTGGGGCTGTGATACAGTGCAGCAGTGCATTCAATCATGTATATGACTTCAGCTGGGAAGCCAGGAGGATAAAGTAATTTATAAAGAAGGGATGCTGATCATGTAGTCCTTAGGTCATTAATAGCATGGACTACTCTTTTAAGTGGCGATGTGGACGTGAAGGACTGGGATTTTGTGTTGTTTCTCAGACCTCTCTGCAAATGAACTTGTGCTGCTTTAATTTTAGTTCTATAAAAACAGGTTTTTCATCTGGATTAAATGTATTTAGGAGGGGACATAAAATAGCCTGGCCCTAGCCTGCTTTTAATACAAAATAAATTAGTAGGTCAGCTGGGGCTACTCATCGTGTCCACAGGCCTTTATTCTGGGTGTAAATAACAGTAAGCCAATGGTCCAGTCATGGAGCGTGGCCAGGAGCCTTTTCAGTTGGGCCCTGTTAAAACAGGAAACCAGCAGCGAATAGGCTGATTACTAACAAGACGGAAAAACAAAGCTGGGTTGTAATCAGCAGGAATGCTTTAATGAAAACAGAGCCTTGACAGCAACAATGTGGCTCCTGCTCTAGTAAAAAATATCAGCTGGGGTAGTGTGAGATTTCTAGCCATGACTTCCTGTTGCTGCTAACTCTGTGCTGTGCCGGAGAGATCTGCCACGAGTTCAGAGGGCTGATCAGCTATTTAAATGAGCTCATTTAAATGAGCAGAAGTCGTACTACACTGGGTTTCCTGCTTAACCAAAACCTGCTTTGTGTCACTAACTTACTGTGTCAATTAATATGACACACTAAGCCAGCGGGTCAAAGGGCTGGCTCCGCTGGTGACTCATTTCTTGCTAGGTGGGTTATCGTTAGTCAGATGGCAACTTTTACTTTAGCAAAAGATCTTGCTTGAAAAGGGAGAAACGTTTTTATACTGCTGGCTTGCAGACAGTATCTTGTAACTTTTTTCCCCCGGGTGAAAAAAAAAGCAACAGTTCAAGGAGAGGTTTTGCTGTCAAGTCAGTTTTCTGAAACTCAGAGAGGTGTCCATGGAGTCTTTTAGTTTTGTGGTAGATCCTGGAAAGGTTACCTCAGGTTGGGTGGTGTGTATCAGGAGTACTTTTTGTTATGCCGTGTAAATACCACTTGCAAACCATTAGACATCTAACTTTTTCATAGGAGTAGTTTCTCCTTCCCTCTTGTTTCCAGCCCTTGGTGTTTGCCTCTTGCTCTTTTCCAAGGTCTTGCCTTACTGCCCATTATATTTAAAAACAAACAAAAAACCCAACCCAGTGAACGGCTGCAACAGTTCTGGTTTCTGACAAACAAGAACAGTGCACTTCAAAACATTGTCTGAATAGCATGGGCTAGTTTTAGCTAGTTTTTAAATTCAATTTAAAAGGGTTGAGCTGCTTTGCAGAGCCGTCCTGTTGTCTGTGTGGGATCTTTGTTTCCAGAAGTGTTCCTCGTGGCTCCAGGAGCCCATGGTGCAAGGCGTGTTTTCAGGTCAGGTTGCAAGCATGACAGCACTTTCCATGAAGCTATGACAAGGTGGTTTGCTTGGAATCATTTTAAAGCAAACTTTTGACATACTTTCTACATGAATTAAGAAACTGTTTGCATAATTTGGAGTTTTATCTTGTGTTGGTTATTTAAATATTGTCCTATTGTTCCTGTTCCATGACTGGATAATTTATGTAGCTAATCATCAGATGAAAAATTTGGTATGTCAGTTTGGTGTTTGTCGGTTACATAAATCAGCAATTGGGAGAATGAAAACAATACCAAGTAAGTTACTGAAGTAACTATGCCAGACATTGGAGATTGATCATCCTGTTGGGAATGCTTGTGTATCAAAACTGTGCATTTCAAATTGGACAACTTAAACTAAATTTAAGGATGTTGGAGCTATTCATAAATAGGGGAAGGAAAGAATAATTTACCGTGTCAGCTTTGGCTGAAGTTTGGAAGTGTGAGGAAAGGTCCTTCTCTATTCCTCTCCCTACCCTCCTGCCAAGTATTAAGAAAAACTTGCACATGCATACCTTCTGTCTTTCTTTGTGTGATGGTGGGGTCTTTGGTGGCTGGTTGGTTGGTTTTTTTAAAGGGCTTTACTTTCGTCTATGCCTTTACTTATGGGTATAACATAGTTTTATATAGTTTAATATTTTCACGGGTACACTTCTTGTCGTTTAGGGCTTACTTTGTTTCCTTAAATAGAATTTTTTAATTATGGGTGCTTGCCCACATAAAATTATGCTTTTGGCATTTAGTTGGCTTTAACTATTAAGGTTTTTAGTCTTGATGTTACGAATGAGCAAGTTTCTTCCTTGCCGCCCCCTCGCCCCCCCCCCCCAATGTAAGTTCAAAAGACAAAAAGATTAAGGGCTTGTTTTCCTTCTAGAATAGTTTCTAAAACTGCTTCTGGAGGCCAGTGTGAGTTCACGTGAAATGAGTATTAATTTGTACAAGTTGAACATGGGTAGTGTCTTATTTGGACTTGTATATAGTTTGTAAGATTCCTAAAATTCCTGGTGAGTTTAACCTGATGAGTACTTAAAGCATGGTTTTCTTTGTGTTTTACAGAACTAGTGACTTGTGTAACCTACCAAAGGAGTAGAATTGTAGCCTTCCTAACTACTGAGTGCTTGCTTGTTTGTTTGATTTACATACCATAGCTTCATGTTACCAGTAGTGTGGTGTACATATATAAAGGGATAATCAGATTTTGAAATCTCTTGCTTCCTTTGTGTTGGAGGGAAAAGGTATGCATTTAACTTGTAAATTTGGAGCCCTTATAGTAAGCATAGCACAGAACGTATGTTTCCACGGATAAAAATATGAGATGGAAACCATGAAGTTGAAAAAATAGGGTAAAACCTGGTACATTTAAATGATCATGGTTCTTTGATACACAGTGCAATTAAATGAGAGTCCATTTCCTGATAAACTGGTGGACTCTTAGGCACCTGGTTCTTCCCTCTTTCTGCACTTTCTTTTCCTCCATAAGTGAAAATCTCCTTAGGGGTGGGGACAAACACAGTTTTTCCTTTTCTTCTTTCCTTCTTCCATTCATTTGTCTTAATAGATATAATTATTCATTTCAAAATCTACAACCTATCCCTCCCAGGAGGGAAGAGTTCATCATGTTAAGAAGTAATTAAATAACCTATTGCTTGAGTTAGGTGTTTTAAGTTCTTGCCTGTTGACCTTTTGCCCAGCCACTGGATAGTTATCCTTGAAAAAAAGTGCTGGATGCATACCATAGCAAGCAAACTTGGACAATATTCTCGTTAGATAGAAGCTATCTGATAACGTGCAGCAGATAAAAGGTTGCCAGGGGAACAAGAAAATGAAGGTTTGCAGAGAAGAATTCCTTTAGGAACGGATCATTGCTGCTACTTTTTGTTCAGCTGACAGAAAAGCTGCAGCGTGACAGGCTAACGCTGCAGGACGAATCTCCCGTACAAGAAGCTGTGACAGTAAAGACAGTTAATGTGATATAAAATGTCTGTGCCATACAATGCTGGAGCCGAGTAGTTTACGGATTTAGGAGGCTGATTGTTCTTGTCTTAAAATTGTAGGTGTAGTTGCAATATCAGGCAGTGAAACGGAGGATGATGACACTATGGATGTCCCACTGGATCTCTCCTCATCTGCTGGCTCAGGCAAACGGCGGAGACGTGGCAACCTGCCCAAGGAATCTGTGCAGATTCTTCGGGACTGGCTCTATGAGCACCGATACAATGCTTATCCTTCAGAGCAAGAAAAAGCGCTGTTATCCCGACAAACACACCTTTCCACACTACAGGTATTTAAAAAAGTAGTTCTCCCTTCTAAAGGAGCTGTTCTCTGTTTCAGTTCACCTGTAGTCTAGTCATGGATGCAAATGTTTACACTGCATGTGAGATTTCGTTTTTTATTGCTACTCTCTTGCTGATGGCACTTGTGAGGAGAGATAGAGATTGATTGTGTGTTACGATGATCTTTGTTTATTGGGAATAAAATTACTTTTCTGGGAGAACAGACAGTCACGAATCAGAGCATGCATGCTAATTTTTTGTGAAATCGTGCCCCAAAAGACATAAAGTGTCTGTACAAGGTAATTTATTGTGAGAGGAAGGTATTTATTTGTCAGCAGAGGTTTTATGGTGATAGATGCACAGCTTAACATGTAACTCTTCACTTCTGAAAATGGCAACTTGAGGCTCGTTCCAGTAGAACATGCACATATACAATTGTGTATGATCACTGCCATTAAGATCAGTGGAACAAGCTCTGTGGGATAGAGCTACTCAAGGGTGTTAGTACAGGTATGGTGAGGCTTTTGTGTGATTAGTTTGGATTCTCATCCTGGGATACCGCTGGCATCTGTGAGGTCCCTTGGATGCACCATTCTCATCATCTGTGATCATCTTTGGTGGAATAGCTTTTGACCATTGCTGCTTCCCATGTTGTGGGAAGGTGGCTGCATGAGAACTTGGGTAAACCAGGGTTTGGTTTTGGGAGCTGCTAAATAGAGAGCACTCCTGTTGACTCCTGGCCTTTGTTTTTCCATATTAATTAATTAGTGCAAATTTCATAATTGGCTATAAAGTACAATTTTTAAAATGCAATATCATAAAGAAAACTTCCTTTATGTAGTAAACAGAAAAAAGACGTTAAACTATAAACTATCCTGTATCGCCCAGGAAACTGGTTGATATTTAAACAAGGACAAACTTAAATGAGGTAATTCATGTTATGTCTGTCGACACAGTCAGTTGAACAAGGAAAATCAGTAACTATTTGTGGGAGGAGTGGCTCTCTTCAGAGAGAAAAGGTTTTCCTGTTGTTAATTAACCTAAGGTAGGGAACAATAGCCAATAGGTTAATGTGTGTGCACAGAGTTAAAAGCTAAACCCCTAGTTTGGACTTCAGATGTCCCGGGGCTTTCTGTAACAGGAGCAGGGAGTTGGTGCTAGAGCACCAGGACAAGGGAAGGGCCTTTGCCAGGCGTGTCAGAACTTGTCAGTAGGTCTCTTATTTTGTCGTGCAGTGAAGGAAACTGCTTGGAGGGATTCATTAATCTAACCATCCGCTCTAGTGGCACATAGTTGGGAATGAATGAAGGTATAAATTAAGATGTCATTATATTCCCAGGTCTGCAACTGGTTTATCAATGCACGCCGCAGGCTGTTACCTGACATGCTGAGGAAGGATGGCAAAGACCCAAATCAGTTCACTATCTCGCGGCGAGGGACCAAGCTTCCTGAGGGCGGCCTGGTGGAGTCTGCCATCAGCACAAAGAACTACATTCCCCTGCTGGAGGAGACTGCCTTCCTTCCTGCTGCCGCACCGCTCGGCAAGACTGTGTCCTCTTCCAAGCCGGCCTCCCCGGGATCGGTCCTGGCTCGGCCGTCGGTGATTTGCCACACGACTGTGACTGCGTTGAAAGATGCCCCTTTCCACTTTTGCCAGCCAGCTGATGTAGGCCAGACCACGGACCTGCAGCAGCCCCCGGCCGGTGGCTTCACAGATAACGCCCTCTCCTGCCACGAGGACGCATCTAAACTGGGACCTGGTGCAAACACACAAAGTGGGCTCTTTAACACTCCTCCTCCAACACCACCAGACCTTAACCAGGATTTCAGTGGATTTCAGCTACTGGTGGATGTTGCACTCAAAAGGGCGGCAGAGATGGAGTTGCAGGCGAAACTTATGGCCTAAATCCCCTTCCTTCTCCTTCCCCGTTTTGTTTTACCAGGCAGGGATCTAACAGCTGTGTGGTTATTGCCACCCACACGATATCAAAAGACTTCACTGCATTATTATTATTTTTTTTTATTAATCTTATTTGCACAAGGGGATTGCTGAAATGAAGCTTCCTGTCACTGAGATGGTCTTCAGTGGAATACGGTCATTCCAAGAATTATAAACTTAAAGCTACTGTAGAAAGAAAGGATTGTGTGTTTTGTTGGGGGTTTTTTTTAATGTTTTCTTTGTAGATTTTTCATAATGTGAGATGTTTCCCAAGATCATGTGATTTGTTTTGTTTCTTTCAGACTGTGCAATATCTAGTAATGATATAGAGTCTTCTTATCATTCCCATGTGGAACGGAATATACCGACACGCTGTCTAAATTTTCAATTTTTTTAACAATACAAACTTTGGATGATCATGCTTTTTTCCCATAATATAATAAAATATTTTCTTTAGAAGTGATGCATACAGAGTATTTTGTTGAACTCAAGCTTTGCAGAAAACGCAAATTACCCTTGAAATAAATTGAAGTGAGAAATATTTTTGAGCTCATACTGGCTTTGTTTGGTTTAGAGAGCTGTGCTAGCAGTTGTTGTTAACCAGATGTTTAAAAGAATGCTGAAAAGTGGGCCAGAAGTACCTGATTGTGTTCTGCTATGTTGAAATTTTTTTAAGGGGCCAAAGGGAGCTATGTAGGCAACTCTGACTAAATTTCAGAGGAAAACCTTGGGCCCCTCTAAGAGCTCCAGCTTTTGGCTCCTTGAAATATTTTAGGGCTGGGAAATGTGATGGCCCATGGGGAAGATCTGAAGATAAAAGGAGGAGGCCACAAGAGGGGCTGGGACAAGTGTTCTTTACGGATCTTTGTGATGCAGCTCCTAGACATGACTGGTGACAAATTTTGATGGGGGAGGGCAGGGGCTTCTACCCTTACTTGGACTAGCAGTGACAAGGCTTTCACTCAGTAATTCTAGTAGACTGAAATAAAGTAGGCTGTATTGTGTTGAAATCTGAGTTCTGGGAGCCGGGTCTTTGTGAGATACTTAAACAGGTGGTTGGCTAAGATTTAGAAGAGATCCCTGTTGTATTGGGGCGTATTTTTGCCAACAGAATCTAAGTTACCTTTCAGAAAAGGACTTTGCTATCAAAATGACTTATTACTGAAAAATGTGAAGACTTGCAGCTCACATTTCAACTTACTTGAATGTCAGTCGCCCACCCTTATCCTTCCAACAACGGTGAAATAAGAGACCTCCAGGGTAAAATATTGGTTCCGGCTAATCCTTAAAAACAAACCAGTTGTCTGTTTGGGAGGTTAGGGGAGGGCTTTGAGGAGCAGGAGAGTTGGTGAATTTAAGGGTATCATTATGAGTAGAAAGAAGACTGCAATATTCTGACTGCTATGTGTATGCATTCTGTTTTGCTGTGGCCTTTACAGGTTTCTAGTGTCAGAAATACTCTGTTTGTTCTCTGGAGTACTCTTTGGAATTATTCTGAACTTCTGCCTTTCTTGAACTTTCATGTTTAAAATCAAAATGGCAAACAGTAAACACTGATTTACTTATTGCATCAGCTTCGGTAACACAGTCATCCTAATATACTGTATGAATATAGAATTATTTTTTAAAAATACTTTGGAAATAAAACTGGAAAATAATTTTGAACATAGTGATGGCTGTATACTCTGTCTTCAAGGAATTGCAGGTGAGTACAGAAGAGCCTTGTGTAGTGTCTCTCTAGACACACTGTACTTGATACTTCTGAGCTATTTTTCTTGGGATACCTCTGTATGTATTGTTTGGTTGGGTTTTTTGAATGACTAATTGTAAAATGGAAGTGTACTTTTTTGTAACTTTGAGGTTCATGTTGAGGGAAGAGTTGGTTAATAGACATGGTTTTGTGGAATAGGTGATTTATCTTAAAGGGTGGTACCCCACACCCAAAGTGGAGTGTCATCTTTGATAAAGGTTTGGAAGATGCCTTGTCCTTTCCTGTTCTTGCAGGAAGGAACTTTCTTGCAACATTCCTACACCCATGCTTCAAGCACTGATGAAAGAAGAACAGCCTCACAAATATGTTGACATTGTTTGATTTGAATTGCTTGACATTTTCTAGTTTTGTTTCCTTTTTTCAAAGCAGTTTGCTGGTGCGCTGTGAGGTAAAGAAAAAGTGGGGCACTCAGATCATTAAAGGGCATTTTCAGAGATCTTTACTCTTCATTACTTTGCCCTTTAAAATAAAAATTGTCAGCAAGTTTAGAAAGAAAAAACTTTGCTGGTTGAGCTGACCAGTTCTGTAATTTCACTATAGCAGCTGCAGTACTGAAAATGAAAATAGAATGAGGAAGAAAGCTGTTGCTATTCAGGTTAACAGTTTTCATTGAAAGTAAAAGCCTGTGGTCTCTCTGCTGTTTTCATTTACCATTATGCCACACAAAGTGGCATTATTGTAAATGACCACCAAAGTCCTGCCTGTGTGATGAGCACTGCATTTCCATTTTGCTGACTGACTTTGCTGGTGACCACTTTTGCTTGAGGCCAATTATATACTTCTTAAATTATTGCTTGTGTTAAGGTTACACTAGAAGTTCGGCTGTAAGTCAAATGCCTGTGGCTGAGTAGCACCTGACACCACACCATGTAAAAGCTTTTCCCTATCCTGAGGTGTTATTAACTTAGAGAAAGAAAATGACTCATATTGAGCACCCACTAAAATGTATCAAAAGGGAGTTTCTGCTTCCCTGTAATCTAGCACTGATAGTTTTGGTGCAGGCTACTGAAGCCTACCTAAACCTATTCTTTCTGAGCATAAACCTGAAGTAACTTTAGATAAAGTTATCAAAGGTAGGTAGATGTAGGGCAGTGGGTGGAGCTAGGATCCAGAACTGAGCAGCAGTCCTACTTACAAACCAAAGGCTTCTCGTGCTGGCCACATGTCCCTGGTAGAGCAAACAAAAAATTTTATTTGTGAAACTTGTTTTACCATAAAAAAAAAAAAAAAGAAGCAATGAGACAACATGGGTGGTTTTGCTGTTCTTGCAGCAGTGATAAACCTAATTGCAAAGCAGTTTTGTCAAAACCCAACCTCTGACTGAAAACACACACTTTGGCTACTCTGAAGCTGAAAGGAAGGCACTGCCGTGTGTTATTGGAGACTCTGTGGCCAGCCAGGGCGTCAGCGAGCTAAGAGGTATGACAAATTCATGCCAGGGAAAACAGCTCACACGCAGGCTTCGTCAACCTTGTTTTCATGGCTTTTGTGTCTTGTAAACAAGTTGTGGCAGCTGCATGTGATAAATCTCTGCGCAGAGCAAAAATAATTACAATAGGGAGGGAATCTTGAGCCTGGCGTGGCTGCCTGCGTGCATGGAGGAGGGGGTGGTGCCTCGCTGCCTGCTGGGGGGGGCTTGTGGTATCCCACATGTCTCCCAGCTTGTGCCATGAGGTCAGCGTACATGGCTGTAAAACCGTTGGAGCTGCAACAGCTGGCCTCGTGCTGTGGGGGAGGGAATGGGGCAAGGAGAGCTGGAAGCTGGGCGAACTTTCACGGCTGCACCCTCCTGGGCGGTGCTGGCTCTGCTAACAGTGGGATTCTGCTGCCCAGGCAGAGTGGGGGGCATGTGATAACTTCACTGGAAAAGGGGAGGCAGGAGAAAGTAAGCAGCAGCGAGGGAAGGGAGAGTGTGTGTGGTGGGGAATAATCAGTTTTTCCCTTGGAGATGAGGTAAGGCTGCAGAGGGAAGCCCAGCCCACAGAAGGTGCAGTGCAGCTGGCAGTCCAGGTGCACCATGACCCTGTTCAGTGTCACTTTTACACCTATGGTATTTAGGTCAAAGTCTCTTTTCATTTGCCATTTTTCTTCCAGCACTCATGCAGGTTTTTTTAAGAACCCTTGGAGTACTTTGTAGTTCTCTTTAAAACTCATTTAGTGTTGGTTTTTGTTTTTTTTTTCCTTTCTCTACTTGGCATCTTGCAATTGTCAACTTCCCGCCTGGCTTTTTCCCAGTAGGGATTACTGGCACAAATACAGCTCATGTTCACTTTTCAGGACATTACTTGTTTTAAGTCTCCTGTTCACCAACTGCCGGCGTTGTTACGTTTCTATCCTGTTTCGCTGGTTCAGCAGGCTCTTCTCCCATGAGTTCCAGTGTTCAGACTGCAGGAGAAGAGATTAGATTAGCCACTCACTCTAGCAAAATGTCACTTAGAGCTGTTGCTGTTCCAGACATGATAATTGTACCCATGTGTGCTGTATGCCGTTCAGTGTCTATTCCAGTCCCGGTCACGACAATGAGTGCCTGGAGTTCTGCACACACAGAAGATCACATAAACCTGTGCTAGCTACACTACAAAGTAAAAACTCAGACTGCTTTCTCCATCTACATTTTGCATGCACTCCTGCTGACAGCTCAAAGCCATTTTGCTCACCTTTCCCTTTGAAACTGGCTTGACTTGCCTTTAAACTCCTTTTTCTTTCCGAAGCTGAGGGGTCAGGTCTGGGACCACAACTGGCAGGAATCTCAAGTCCTGCTACACAGATTTGCAGAACAGGGTAGCTTTCTCTCCAACAGGTCGACTTTACAGCTTTTTTTAGTGCTGCAGTGCTGCTTCATTGTGCAACATGAATCACAGCCCCTGAAGCTGATGCAGCCATGAATAAGTCGCATCTGCCTCCCAGCTAATCCGTGTTCCATTGGATAGCAGGGTTTCTGCCAAATTCCATGTGTTTCTACTGACAAACAAGGTGTTGATCTTTCAGCTGCTTAGACAACGTGTAATAAACCTGTAAAAACGCACAGAGGTAGTAGTGCTTTGATTTAGTGACTTAACGGGGGGGGGGGGCNTAGGCTCGTAAAGTGGGGGGGGGGGCACAGGTGGCAGATTGTGAGTTGAATGAGTGCAGATAACAACCATCTAACCCTGTTTATTCTTGGACAGCTTCTCTGGGACCACAGAACAGGGCTATGGCTGCTTTCTCTAATTGCAGCCCAGGCAGTGCCTGCCCTGGGCACCAAGCCGTATCTCTAGGTGTGTAACAACATGACCCTCTCGGAGTGAAGAACTCTTGTCTGGGCATATATAAACCCTGCATGTGGTTTTTATTATGAGCCTTTCATCACATCATTTAGCTGACGATGAAGAGGGTTGACCTGACTACAGTGAGAGCGGGTCAGTCCCAGAGTATGGGTTCTGCAGTAGGTATAGCTATGTTAGCATGGCTTCTCTGAGTCTTTCCATCTCTGCAGCGTTGCCACACTGCTGGGGAAATAATGCCCTGGAGCTCCTCCATCAGTGACATTTCACAAGTTGGCAGGACTCACCTTCTTTTTGGGAATATTCATTTTTATATGTAGTAGTACGGAAATTATTCTCAACTGTGAGGCCTGTAGTTTTACTAGTATGGTATTCAATAAGTATACGGGGAATGTTTGATCCTGGCTCTGAAGTCCCTACAGCCTGATAGCTCTGTGGGAAATCAGGTGTCACACACATACTTGCTTCTGCTTCCTCCCCAAAACCAAACAGTTAGGGCCTCAGTGGCTTCCATTAGGGGTAAACCATTTGGTTTCTTTAACTGTCCTATCTAATCTTCCCTTCTCAACTTTTCCTCTGGTGTTCTAGCTCTTTGCAGGAGCAAAATTGGTTTTTTGCTGATTGGCAAATAGATTTTAGTGCTTAGCTGTGGGCTTTCGGCCTCTAGAAGCCTCTCCTGAAGAAGCTGTTGATGGAGAAGACAGTCTTGATCATAATTTGCCATCAGCTTGTAGATTTTACCAAGACACAATTGTGTGCGTGCGTGTGTGTGTGTGTATATCCTATATATATATCCTAGTAAGGATACCATATATGTATTGGTCTTGGTATTTATATAAAAAAATAAACAAAATCACTTGACCAGTGTGAGAAGAATGTGATGTCCCCCAGCTTGCTTTTATGAATTTGTATAGCTTGTCATGGAAGTTGTTCTGGATAGCAGGCACATAACTGATGGTAAGGATCACAACGGTTTTGTAATTTTCCTAAGTAAGCCTTCAGCTGTTTTGCCAGAGCCTGTAATTTCACTTCCTTTTCTAGCCTGCAATGTTCTGATTGCTTGACCTTGTGTCCAGTGTTTTATTTTGTTCTCTTTTGTACTTCTAGTCTCATTCCTTGTTTGAACTCTCCCTCTATCATTTCTCTCCCTGTTAGTCTTGAGAGTGCTTACACAATATCACGCATAGTCCATTTAACTAGGTTAGAGATATTTTGACTAGTTTTGTACTGTTTTGAAAGGCATCTGATCTCTGCTACTCCACTACACTAACCACAACAGCAAATCTTGCTCTGATGCAAACAGATCAACTTCTGTTCATGAGAGAAAGGACATTTTCCCTGCGTAGATAGCTCAGCCTTTTTCTAACTTCTGCTTTCTGTGTTGTGACAGGGGTAAGCCAAAGAGAGAAGCAATTAATAATAAAATCCAATGGGCATTTTCAAAAATGGAGAGATTCTTTTTTGTTTTGAGTGGGTGGTGGTGCTGGTTTCAGTGTGCTTTCAGAGTCCTGGCTCTGCTCACTTCTCCTGGTGAGGTGTGAAGCAGACATTCCTCTGCCAACCTGAAGTAAAAGGTTAGTTTAGGTTATCATATTAAACACTGCTTAGGCAGTTGCTTCTGTAAGTCATTCTTCATGTTAAATTCAGCTGGCTTGCATTCAGCCAAGGTATTTCCAGTGATGTGCTGCCAGCTTTCTCCAAAGGCCTCCTCAAAAGTCTTTCTTCCTTAGCTGGTGATCCATGGAAAAAACCTCCTGTAAATATCTCGGTTTAGTGTACAGATTTGCATCTGCAAAGCACATACTATCTGTTGTAAAGCAATCAGTCCCTCCACCTCCCTTCCCCTACCAAACCTACCTTGACCCCTGCTACTGTGTCCATGACACTTGGGGCAGAGGGGAATGTCCCAGTCACCCTCCGAAGGGAGAGTGACATCCCTTACCATCTCTTTGGACCCTATGAGGAGGTGGTGGGAATGCAGACATAGGGGTCTCCCCATGGGAGAGTTTGCACTCGATCCTGCATGTGATCATGGGGTGCTGGTGGTCTTGGGGAGGGCAGCATGTGAAGCCCAGCTGGGTATTGTGCCAACAGCCAGCACCACTCTCTGAGCTTCCTCTGATGTGGCAGTGTGAGTTTAAATAAGCAGAAGGCATGGAAGGAGGTGTGGGGGGCTGAGTCAATTTCTCTCATATTTACACTGATAAGCAACAGGTATTTCCGCTGTGAAAAATTTAATTTCCTTTCCTTTTCGAATGCAGTGATGCAGAAGCTCAGGTTTCCTTCCACGGGGTCAGAAGAGCAAGGAGGGCTGCACGGACCAGCTGATGCCTGTGTTGGCCAGACTCCCCCCATCTGGCAGAAGTGACTCATCGGTGGCATGACCCAGCCGCTCCGTGAGGCTTGTTGAGCTCAGGGGGAGTTTGACTTCAGATCCTCTACTTCCTTGAAGATTTGCCTTTAGTCCTTGCCTTATCCCAGCCCTCATCTGCGCTTGCTGTCTGACCTAGGCTGAAGTGGGCTGCCCCAGATGCCTTCCCTTGTTTTAGGGTGTGGGGAGCTGCCATTGCAGAGCTGAAGCTGCTCCCTCCACCTGCAGCTCATTACGTGCTGCTTCCTCTCCAGATGCCAGGGGCCGGGACAGAGAGCAGAGAAATCGCACGCAAGGCGCTTGTAAAACCCTCAGCCCTGTCTGCCATTGAAGGAAGAGCTGGACGGGCTTCCTGCCCTAGGAAATCCCCTGCTGTAAGGCGGCCTAGGAGATCCACTTTGGGGATCTGAAACTGCGGCCAGTCAGCACTGGCTGGGTACAGAATGAGAGCTATGGGTTTTTAGAAAACCCTAATAAAACCTTTTGATTATACATAAGAAAATAAAAGTGATCCTGCCTGCTCCTCAGCTCTGTGGTTTGCCTAAACGTACTTCCCTGGGATACACTGGAGTTTGATCTTTGAGAAATTAGACCTAAAAAGCCCACATGTAAAAACTTAACTGTTCCAGCGATAGGATCATAGTCTGCCTTTGATCCTGTAAACTGTTGAACCACAACTCTATTCGTTGCCCAAGGACTGCAGGAAATGTACACAGGGTTATGCAAATCTGTAGGAGAGGGAATGTTTTGCAGGGACGGGGGGGAAGATGGCTTTTTCTGCAGCTGTCAGTCTCTGGATTGCAGCTGAATAGTCTGGCAGTCCCCGCGCTCTCCTGTGTCACCCCGCTGCCAGTTCCCACGGCTCCTAGCCCGCTCTGCTCACCGTCCAGTTGTGCAAGTCGGGAGCGGCGAGCTTTTTTCACATCTCCCCCTGTGTGCGCTGGTGGCATTTACAGGCGGAGTCTGCAAGCTCAGTCCTTCGTCTGCATTTTTCTCCAAACCACCACTGCGAGTGCAATGTTCATGTTTTGCCTCTAAATCCCCAAGACTTTTGCCGGCTGGGGATATTTGCATGGGGTAGATCAATCTGATGGTAAGACACAAAACAATTTCTTTGGGAACCTTGAGGGGAGCTTAGCCTGCACCAGAGCCCAACCAGGGCAGGATAACAGCAACAACACAGCAGGGACACGGCCAGCAGATGGGGAGCTGTCAGGCAGGACTTTAATTTTGTGTAAAACGTGAATTTTCCTCTTTCCCAGACTTGCGGAAGAATACTCAAACACTTGTAAAGAGGCAGGTTGGGTGTAGTGTGGGAGTACATCCGTCATCGACACTACATTCAAAACAAGAGTGCTTGACATCCTAACCATGGTTCAGGGTAACAGATCCTGATAAAAAATAAAAGTAGAGGTCCTTTGATACCTTCTCTGGTTTTTTTGTTTTTTTTTTTTTCTTCTGGTATGTAAGCTAAGTGGCATGACACTGGACTTTGGTACTTCACCCAATTTACTTTTTTACTTTGCTCATCAAAAGGGCAGGATGAGCCCACCACTGCCCAGCTGTCCTGGCAGGGCTCCCCTGGCAGCCGTGCCATGGTGTAGTGCTGTGGCGGGGAAGGCTGTGCTGCATCCAGAGCACAGCCCAGCCTTTTCCATAAGCTGTGTATGCCGCACAGGTACAGGGGCTGCACACACCAGAATGTGGGGCAGTGCTGCATCAGCTGGGCAGGAGTTTGTTTTGCTGTTTCTGTTTGGTTTTTTCACCTCGGTGATAATTCTTACCCAATGCGCGATCTCTGCTCTATGTACTTTACTACTCCTTGTGATAATCAAAATCCGGCCCTGAACTTTTTCACTACAAAGGAAACAAGAACTTTGCCCCGTTGGCTGTTAAAGGGGCATTTGGTGATGCTGCAGCCTCTTCTCATGTGCAAAAACCCCCAAAGTCTGTGGAAATCAAGGTTATGCTGATGACAGAAGGCTTATTGTTTTTCACTGGTGTGGGTGGAGGTCAGGTGCTTTGACAAGACATGAGATTTCTGGTGTCAGACTCCTCTTGAAAAAGGAGCAGGCACCCAACCGGTCGGTGGAAAAAAACCTTTAAACACCAGGACCGCCTATAACGTGCTGTGTACGGCTCAAAGTGCAACCTGTGATGGGCTCAAAGCGCTGAAACATTAACCAGACCTTGGGCCACCGTTTGTAGTTGCCGCTCGGTGCCCACACCATCGCTCCCGGGAGCGGGAAATGAGGGCGGCACTATTATTATCCGTGTGGAGAAAGGGCGCAGCGGTGTTTGCACAGTGCGGACGGAAGCGCTGGCGGCGGCCCCGAGGCATTGGGTGTGCGGCTGTGGGGCAGCAATAACAAGGTACGAGCTTCCCCGTGCGGGCAACAGGGAGAGGCCGAGCGCTTAAACCAGCCTCCGGCTCTGGTTGAAGTGCTCCGATGAGTGCTGCGGCGGTGGTGGTGGCATGAGGCTGTCCTTCCACGTCCACTCTCTTGTTTGCAGGTATAACCTGTCTCAGGTGAAACCCCTGACTCTAAGCCTCCCCCTGACCCCAAATGAGGTAAGGCTTGTGGGAAGAACAAATATAATTTATGAAATTGCCGGCTGCAATAGCAGGGGAAAAGGACAGTGCTAGAGCTGCTTCTGGGCCCACACCTCAGATGGTTTGGAGCTGGGTGGTGCTTTGGTCCTGTTTTCTTTTTAATAGTGGTGAGGTGTCCTGGAGATCAGATGAGGAGATATGAGGAGCCAGAAAGCATTTCTGAGCATTCAAGTGTTGTAATCACATTACTGTTCCCTGAGCTCAGCTGACACAGGAGACAGGTAAACATCTCCCACTGCCCAGGTAGGTGACGGTACATAAATCTTCGGAACACCCTGAGGAATAACAAGTCTTTTGCAACTTTGCCTTTCAACTCTGAAGAAGTTATGCATGCATGATGGATGGCAGCAGCACCCAGCCATATTCTGAGGCATAGCACAGCTCCCAACTCCCTTGCAGAGGTTTTAACCTCAGCTGGAGGAAGGGTACAGCAAGCTGTGTGTCAGTGCTGATTCTTGCAGCTGTAGAAACTTGTCATTGCATTTCCTAACACCAGCACCCCCAGCAAGGCACTTGGCCTTGGGCCAAAAGCCATTCCTGCAGTGTCTGTTCCTGCTGTATACGTCTGTAATGTTAACTTACCTGATTCCTGATGTGGGTTTCTCCACAACCACTGCCACAGATCTGTGTCTTGTCAGTGTGGTGGCTTTGGGAGCAGCCTCTTCCATTATCAAACCTTAGAGTGAGTTTACCTAAGAGCATGTCCATGTTCAGGGGAACAAAGTGATGCTTTGCCTTGCTTGTGCTGAATCATTTTTACCTGGCAAGCATTTGGGAACTGCGAGGTCATGTTTTATTGCAGCATATTACAGCTTCAGAAGAGGTATTAGATTCTGGGTTTATATCAGAAGACTAATTCTTGATCAGGATGATAAAATATTTAGGTCTAGAACTTTGCCTTCACAGCAAAGTAAATTGCTCTAGTAGTAGTGGCAAAAGAAAGGACATGCTCATTTATGATGCTTTAAATCAGACAAATCATTTCCGAAGACAAATAACAAAACTGTAGCAGAGAGCTCTGGTGCAGGGCTCCTTCTTGGATTGTAAACACTGCAAGACAGAAACCATCAATATTTACACTGTGCTCATCCCAGCACAATGTAGCTTCTCTGGCTGGGCCTTTGGAGGCACTAATAGCAATATTAAATCATGCTGAATACCTTCTTGCAATATTTACAGTTTAATGATAACCAAGTGTGTGTGTGCTGAATACTGTGCATTGTGACCATGCAGCACCAGAACCAGAAAACCTCTGATGAGGCCAAGCCTTGTGATATGACCCCCGGCTCCTCCCCTTGCTTATCACACGTGCGCTGCAGTGGCTGGGACCCTTTCTGGTGCTCCCAGTATTCATCAGAAGCAACTTAGAAGGAATGATGCGAGAGTAAGTGTGTTACTGTGTGAGCTGTCACCAGATGTGCCAAGAACTGTGGATTGAAAAGTCAGGGGGGAAAAAAAAGCATTAAAAATACCAGTGCTATGTTGCCCTGTGGGCTCACAGAAATGTGACACAGAGAAGAAATAGTCTTTTGCGGTTTCATGTTTCCCTGACCTTTTAAGAGAGTAAGGAAAAAACAGATCCAACTTCTGCTCCCAGTTACAATGTTGGAAGTCCAGAGCAAATGTAATACACTGGCTCCTGAGGTGCTAGAGCAGAGTTTCATGTTGTCTATTGAAAAATCAGAGAGACAGAGAGAAAGCTGAGGTGTAAAGATAATTTAACAAAAGCTGTGTGAGTTCAAAGATAAGCCTCCATCCCAGGCAAGTGTAATTATTGGTGTTTGAGTGTAATTTTGGTGTTTAAGGAGATCCATTCAACCTGCTCTGGTGGGATTTCTGTCTTGGCGTCAGTGTGAGGTAAAGCAGAAAACACGTGGCTCCTAGTGCACAGTGCCCTCGTACTGTGTGAGGGAGGGATGTGCCACAAGGGAGGCCTCCTGGCCACCAGCACTGCAGCTGACAGCCCCTGGCAGTGGCAACTATCGCTGATGCATGTGGCAGGGATGCTGTGACAGCACCTGCAATCACACCACTTGACACTTGGGAGGGCCTTGAACCATTAGCATTAAACTCACGCGTGCTACTTGATATGAAAACAGTTCCAGTTAAAAATATTTTCAGAATTGTTATTTTGGCTTACACACAACTGTTGACAAACAAAATCTGCTTGGATTATACTTTAATGACAAACTCTGCATGCTTCAACAGGTTTTCTTTGTTCTGGCTTGGTTTCCTGGTTTTATTTCCCACCTTCCACTAAAGAAATTTTTATCTCAGAGAGAAAATACAGGAGGTAGGCTGCTTCCTACCTGAAATCCCAGCATTGCCTGGCAGAAGCTGATAGACATGAATCACCACAATGAATACAGTACAGCACATAAGCATCTTTTTTTACAAGCACAAGGTTGTTAAGCAAAGGATGAGAAACGCGTGGAGTACACTGCAGTTTGCTAATGTATGGCTGGGTTCCCAGGTCCGTGTACATTCTTGCAGACAGGCTGCAGTTGTCATGATGCTATTGCCAGGAAAGATGTAAACAAAAGGAAACCTCTTGTCGGTTGAAGCATTAGGTTAGTAATACAAAAGAGTACTTCATGGAGTCTTTCAGACCGATACACGCCATCTGTTTGTCAAAGATGTTTTTCTGTTACGTGTAGTCATACAGCCTCTTTGACGTAAGTCACCGTTTTTTACATTTTTTAAATAACAGCAATATTTACTATATGGTGAATCAGGGCAGTAAGCAAGATCATAGGATCCTCTTGCAAAGGATCATGACTTAAAATTCGCGTGTTTTAGGCAAAGCTCTTCTGGATTCACTTGAAGACTGACACATGGACATGTTTCCATTGAAGTTGCTACAGGTTTGTCTTTATGTATGCCTCCACTAAATTTTATAGCTGGCAATTAGTCTGGGATGAAGTCTGGTTTCTCTCCCAACACTGCAAATGCAATTGTGTAACTTCACTAAAATTCAAAGCCTGGTTCTTATGCTGGATTGAAACAGTAGATAGTGAGATGAAAAGAGAAGTCACCCTTTCAAACTCTTCTTTCCCACTATGACAGCTTACTTCATGGAAGCAGCAGCCATCTGACCTGGATTACCTTTGGGTTGTGTTTAATCCACGCCACATTCCCCTAGAGTTGCCACTGTTTCAATAGCAATGCCCTGCCCTGTGCAAGGCCTGCTGTTGCCCAGGGGCTTGTATCTCCCTGCCCTCAGCTGGCACCCATGATACTGCCCTGGGCTGATGCTACCTCTGGGGTTTGTGGAAATGGTAGAATTGTGATCATGGTGGCACTGACGCACTGGGAAGGGATGTCACATATTTAGAAACCGTTTACTGAAACGTTGCTCCAAGGTGGGAAGGGATTTCCCCCTTCAGCTGTTGCTACAAGTGTGATTGTTCCACAGCACAGCAAAATGCCATCTCGGTTTTAGTGCATCGTCTGTGAGCTGTCTGACCCATATGATGTTTTTTTCTCCTTTTGTTGTCAATTATTGACTGGAGAGATGAGGAATGACACATGCTTAAGTGCATCAGTTATCTCAATTTCCTTCCCCTTAGGCCTAGCTTAGCCAAGATTTGCCAGAACAGTCTACAAAATGAAGAAATTGCAGTATTTCTTTTTTCAGGTGATAGGAGTTTTCTTCTGAAGACTGACAAAAGGACTGGAGCACAATGAGTTATTAATACAACCACTTATTAAAAAAAATAGAAAAAAGAACATGCTGCTGTAAGATAACAAATAATATAGCCCAACTCGTGCAATGCAGTAACTTTTCAGTGCTACAAAAAAATCAAAGATGATCACAGTCCTGAACACATGCTCACAAAGCCATCCCAGACTGCAATTGTGAGCACCCATAGTCAGTACAACAGGAAAAAGTAAGATATAGTATTTTAAGGACATAACTTTGGTATTCTCTAGTTTGAAGCCAGGGATAAGTGATAGGTTGGACATTCCCACTGGAGAAATAGGCGAGTTACATCGGAATGGGTTACCATTGCTACTCAACATCTCAGCTCCCTAGTTACCATCTCCAAACCAAGGTGTTTGCCTCAGCACATGGTTGTTTTTACACAGTGACTTATCTTACCTTGGTGAGATATTTGATACCCATAAAACATCCGTCACAGTCTGTCCTACTGCTTTTCTTTAACTCAAGGCAAGGCCCATTCCTCTCCCAAAACCTTTGACAGCTTTGAAATATGGCAGTGTCACCATCGGTGTAGCTCAGGGACCGTGCAGTAGCTGCCTTCTTCAGAGGCTCTGCAACACCTCAGTATTTCCCCCTCTTTGAACAGAGGTGGCAAAATCCCTAATCATTTCCATTCTGCTTGGCTGAAAAGGAGGAAAAGCTCGGCACCCTGTCACAGAGATAGTTAAGTGAAGAGTCAATACGATGAAGGCCTCTGCACCAGGAGTAGCCCATAATAGGTGGTGGCAGTGCCACAGGTCAGCTTGTTTTCTAATATAGCTCTTTTTCTCCCCCTTCTTTCGTGTGTGTTTTTTTTTCCCTCTGGGTGGAGCGGAGCTGGGGAGGTGATGACTTACCTGCCACAGCTCAGTAGATCGCAATCTGGAACTGGCAGAGTGTTAACACAATGCCCCAGCAGAGCTTTTCTGTCTCTAATTTCAATGATTATGTTGTTACTGGATCAGTGAAGAGAACCATGAAAAACACAATTACCAGGAAGCCCTGTTCCTTTGCTCGCCCCTTTGTCTCGCTGCGAATGGGGCATGTGACTCACGGAGCAATAGAGGACCGGCTGTAATCACACGCACTACCGAGAAGGGTGCTGTCCGCCGATGGGACCCAAGCGTGGGAAAGCCTGGCTGCTGGCTGGAAGGGCCAGTCACGTCATGTTTTGCAGCTGGCATCCAAATGCATCCTGATGAATCAAGCGAGAGCAGCTACCTTCTCCTGCCACAACAGTGGCCAAGCAGCCGTGCAGAAGAGGGGCTGTAAAAACCTCCCCGCGTGCAAAAGCACAGGGAAGGGACAATGTTGTGAATGAGCTTACTGTGACAGCACAGCAATGTTTTATAGGTCACCGGCATAGCAGCAGACTAAAGGGAAAGGGGATGAGTATCTTTCAGCTGTGAGTGCTGGTCTCAGGTTTGCTCAGTGCAGGACCATGGTTAGTGGGGCTGACCCAACCCTATTACATGATGCTTAGTGGGAAAAGAGAAATTCACTTGCTCTCTGCACTCCAAATCATGCATAAACCTATGACCTCAACAACAAATAGCAGTAGCAGCAGAGCAGCCAATATTTTTATCATTAATTGCTATCAAAAATGTCAGCTCAAAGTCATCAGGTTTGATAGGCAAGCATGCTCCAAACTGATGGCTGAAGTGAATTATTTGCCTATTGCGTGATGCAAAAACAATGTCTTTCAGGAGAGAACAGACACTGGCAAACAAACTGGCAACAAAATATGCTTCTGGGGAAGGCTTCTGATTTGATCTGGAAGGAAATACTGAGTATAAATAGGGATAAAGTTTACCTGCATGGAAGGCAGGGCTGAGCCGTGGCTTGGACTTCATAATTCTGCTGGAGAACAGCGAGAAACATACCTGCTATTTTACTCCCTCTGAACTATCCTCATTACAAAAAGGTACCAGACACCTCAGAAAGGTTTTTAAGTAGTAAAGCATTTTTTCCCCTTCATCTCTGGTGCATCCATTTATCAGTCACTAACGAGCATATAAATTCCAGCACGTGAAGAAAAATCCCTTCATCTTGGTGTTAAGCAGAATTTTCCCTGCCCATGGATCTGCAGCACAAATCTTTCTGGCCTTTCTGTGCTGAGGGTCTAAGCATGGGCAGACAGTACGTGGTGCAGCACTGGCACATCATTAATGTAACTACTAGGTACTACAAAGTGAATCAGGACCTGTTTAAATACTGGTGTAACCACGAACATCATCATCCAGGACATGTTTGTGTGAGATTTGGTGACTGTCTTTATTTCACACAGTGGGAAAAACCCCATCTTGAAGCAGTATTCCAGTGAAGGGAAAGTTAGCTATGCCTGCCAGGGATCTCTTTTGCTCCCCAAAATTCAGATATCATGGGACATAAGCAGAAAATGAAAGGGAACCAGTGAGGGGAAAACCAATCAGGCTGGGGTCTTCTTGCCACTGCTTTTGAAGTCCCCAGCGTAACTCCTGGCATCTTCAGTGGGGTTTGGCTGGGCTCCGTGCAAAAGCGCCTTTGAAGATTTTGCTAAGGCTCAAGGCCTTGATCACGGCAACTTTTATGCCTGTAAGCAACTCTGTGCAGATGAACACTTCCAGGGTGCTCAGCAGGATGCTTTGGATGAGACTTTGCAGGGCTGGTCTTAAGCAATGAGAGCTTAAGAGAAACATTCTGCTTGTCGTGCTTTTATCCTTGACCACATCAAATGAAATGCCTTGGCAGTTCTGGAAGAACGAATTTGCATTGAAAACCCACAGCTCTTACAAGCAGTGCATTAATTATTTTATTAATTTGCTCTTTTTACATTATGGGAAACATTCATCTATTTACATTTGCCTGTCCACACACAAACCAGATAGATAATCCTATGGAAACCCAAATCATTAAGCCATAAAAACACTCTCCTCTGTCTAAAGGCTTTCAAATTTGTGTCTTTTGTTTCAAATCAAAAACATTTTTAAAATCACATTTGGGAATGCAGGTAGGCCGGTGATTTACATTCTACTTGAAATATGCATTTGACCATTTTCCTTAAAAAAACAAACAAAAAAACCAAAACCCCCAATAAATTCACAAAGATACAGTTTAAATTAAAGTGATAGTGCACATCAAAGCATTAAGGGAACACCAATAAATAAACTGAAATATATTACAAATAAATTATTTCTATTTACCTTTTCAAATATTAAAAATCTTTAATCCATTTCTTCATCTTTCTTTACAAAAAGATTATGAGAATTTTATGGAAACATCTGCAAAAAATATAATAAATACCTCTTTTTTTTTTTTTTTTAAACTTTTGAAGCAGGAGACAAAACCAACCTTTTCTAAAATTTCCCCCAAGAAAAAAAAAAGCAATAGTTTAGTCCCAAAGTGAAACAGAATATAGACATTTTTAATATACACTGGGCAGTTTAGACTAAAAACAGATAGTTACAAATTATACTAAAACAGATGATGGAGCAAATATACTAGCATTAGTGTTGGTAAGTGAGTCAAGTGGTTAACCAGTGGCATTCTAGGGGCAGGATTATTTTATTTTATATTTTGTGGTATTGGTTGTATTTTTAGTATTTTGCTAAAAAACTAGGCAAACATTATGATAACCTCTCCAGTGCCAAATGAAATAACAAGCGTTCAGCTAAGAATAAATTCATTTAAAATAGATACAAAAAATATTCTATGATATACAAATACAGTAATTTGTAATGTACAAGACTAGATAGTCTTCACTTTTCTGCTTTTTTAGGGGGGAACTTGCTGGATATAAATTTCTGTAGCCACTTGTCAACCAAAGTCTTAACTCATCTTTCATAAAACGTTCACAAAACTAAGTAAGTCTGCGACACAGTTGTGAATGTGGACTCTCACCTAGGTACTGCTTTGAATACTTCAGTACAAATGAGTTCCAAATAATTAATACTTCCTATGACTATATATGCTCAAAAGTGGCAGTTGGCACTATTACATACTGCAAACACGGTGATGTTTTGTTGCTGCTAAAAGTTAAACGCAGTGTTTCAAAACTAGCAAATACACTGGTATTCAAACGCTTAGAGGGTCAAACCTTTTGAAGCTCCTGTAACACCAAGCACTCTAGAGTTACACTGGATTTCTGATTACTCTAGTTAAAAGTCTTTTATATATTAAATTATTAGCCCTTATCTTGTAAACCACAGCAGTAAATATTTGTGCCCTGTTTATAAAGACATAGCTCAGATATCGATGGCTTTGAGAGGTAGCAAATTCTCTAGTGGTTTTAGTATGCTCTCATGAAAATACTTGGTGCCAGAACCTATTACCTCTCCTATTTTCTCGAATAAAATTAAATTAGCACCTGGCTATGATGTCATAGGAAAAGAAGCTGTCTGGCATGGTCTCGATGAATAGTTTTAGCAAGAGCTTAACTTTTCGATGACGAATTTCAATGCTTTTTAAGTGCAAGCTGCAGAATTACGCCACATGTGCAGTGGGATTTTTCACTGGTTGGACGGTCCATACAAGTTGGGCAGCCATGTGCACAGCCAGCCAGCACTGGCGTGCAGCAAGGCTGCCACCCGTGCCCCTCCATGGTGGGGCTGTCCCTGTGCCTGCGCTCACTGGGAGCAGAAAGCAGCCTGCCTTCCTCTCCCGCGTCACCCTGCCCTGGCAGACGGTGAAGAGCACGTAGGGAGCAGCAGAGGAGTCTGGAAGACATCGCTGCAGGACAGCACACGCGCTGAGGACTGCACAGCGCTCCTCTGCCCACACCAGTCCTGTCACCCAAAGCAGCCCTGTCACCCACAGCAGCTCACGCTAGTTCTGCTGGCAGCAGCACGTGCCAGCTAGGCACGCGTGTGCGCACTCACACGCTCGCACGCACGCACGCAACTCGCTTTCAGCAACATGCCTGACATAGCTTTCCTAATGTTGGCACAAGAGATTCCAGTAGCAGCGTGGTCGGCATCGTTCCTCGTCAGAGGAGCTGGAGGACATGATCCTGCTCCAGCCAGAGGTGGCTGGAGGGGACAGACACACAGGAGCTGACCTCTCAGGCTCCTCTCCAGCCCTATTATCTGCCATTTCCGCCCACTATTAATGAGCTACTTAGGATGCGTATTTTTCGTGATTGCAAAACAATGGCAGAAGCCAGGATAGGAAGGCTTGTAGTGAAAAATATTAAGTTCATATTGATCCCGTAACTTGTGAAAAATAGTCTATTGTTCTTGTTCGAGTGAGTACTTTATACTATTAAGAGGAGGCTGAATTAGAAATTTACTCCTAAATAGGGACGGTTTGGTGATAAGCAGTCTGAACTGTAGCATACAACCAGCTGTGGATAGAGCAAAGCAAGCCCGGCTTGGAAAAGCATCAGAGGCTCCATGTACAGTAATTCACCTACAGGTGTCCGTGTGTGGCTGCGTGGACGTATGAGATTGGATGGTCCCACCGAGATTAAGACATCAACAAAACCAAGCTTTTTTTCTTTTTTTCTCTTTTTTTTTTTTTAACCAATATAATCCATACAATACAATACAAGAGGAATTGACAATACAGTACAATTTTAAAAATTCTTAATACTTGGACAAGAAAATCCTTCTTTTATATTATCTCTTCAACTGTCATTGCTTCTTATCTCCTTCCTTTTTACTCTTTTATTGCCTTTCAAAATAGATTATTTCCCTGGAAGATCGAATTTACAATCTTCTGCTGATTGAAATGTTTAAATAGTGATTGATGAAATAAAAATGAGGCAGTTTGTGCAGCTGTGAGTGTGCAGGTATCTTTCCACAGGATTTTTTATATCCCTCGCCATCTCACCTGCGGGATATACTTTCACTTTTTCACCTGCCAGAGCTGTGGGGTTTTTTTTTCTTCCCCCCTCCCTGCTCCCACCCCAGCTCCCTCCCCCTGTGTGACTCCTTAATTCAGGTGAAGATGTGATTCAGAGGTTTAGAATAAAGTGCGCCATCTGCTTTAAAAAGAACAGTAATAAAAAGAAAGGAATCCGAGTCATAGCTCCTTTCATCTTTTGTGAGGAAGACGGCAGAGTCCGAAAGGATCACCCTGCATGACTGAAAATACCAAAGTCCCCTACAGTTTGATATTGCTGTACACTGGGTAACAGACTAGCTTTAGGTCAACTAAAGATCATGAGTAAGTTAAATGGAGCATCTACTGTACAGGTGCGCAGGTGTGTGGAAGTCTGAGTGCTGCATTTATTTGTTTCAAACAGAAAAGAAAAAAGGATCGTACTCGTTTACATGAGGCGAGGTGGCAGCATCAGTACATGTGACAAAGCATCGTGATGACATGGGCGAACCTTCAGAAAGCAAGGGTGACTAGAGGACATCTCTCGGAGGACCGACAACTACGCCACGGCAGTGGAGTTCACTGGGAGCATCGGGGCAGCTGCGTACAGAGAGAGGGGAGGGGGAGAGGAGGGGAGAGAGAGCGAGAGAGAGAGAGGAGGAGGTACAAATACTTTGTGGTGACCTTGAGCAGGAGCCTAGAGGGGCAGATTATACATGAGGCTTGTCTTGCCAGAGAGAGTCCTCCTGGTTGGATCCCTTCATAGCCTGGTCTGGGCTTCGGGGATGTATATCTCAATGCTTTCGGCGCTCTCGGTAGCTGAGTTCTGGCGGACCGATGCAGCGCGCTTGGCAGCCATCAGCCGTTTCCGGGCCTCTTGACGCTGCGAGCTTTCCAGAGAGCGTTCTCGTATGAGTGGCACCTGACCTTTCGATGGCTTCTTTGGCACTGGAGGAGGGACCCTTCTCTCCTGATCAAAGCAGAAGGTTAATGGCATTATACAGCTTCTCAGGGAAAGGCGGGAAAAACTAGGATATGTCAGTAGTTAGAACACACATTTTACCTAAGGTTTGTTAGCTCTTATCTGCCTTTCTGTCTTCAGTCAACTGGCTTTTGTGCTCAAGGGTTCATAAACATAGGGCAAGGGCAAAGGGGAGGGGAGGGCCGGCCGCCGTGCTACTTCTCCTCGGGGACGGTGCTGCCGGGGCCGAGGCCCCCACTGCTACCTGCTTAGTGCCAGGGACTAGGAAAGAGACCGAGCTCCCACCACTGGCGCAGCTGGGAGGGAACGCTGCTCTCAGCAGAGGAACTCTGGAGAGCCTCAGCTCCTGGGCCACCCTCTTCTATCCGTGCATAGTGCTAGATGCTCCTGCACCACGGAGGTGCCATGGCTTTGGCGTTCCCAAATGCAGATGGGAGCTAGCTGTCTGCAGCTGGTGCGTCAGAATAAGTAGTTTTTAAAAAAACACCACATATTTATGTATCTATTTCGTAGCAGTTTGGTGTCTGCTCAAAAATCCCACACTCTGGGTCTTGCTGTGCAAGCTCGCACACTCTGGCCTCGTGCTAAATAGGCATGAAGCTACATTCAGCTAGAAATAGAAAATCTGGTAGGAAAAACTTAAAAACCGTTAAGAGAACATGCATTAATCATCATGGTGGCAGCTAGCTCCAGATATGTGACCAACAAGGAGGACTTTTATGTATATTCTGGTGCATGTACACACACATACACGCAAAAAAAAAGAAAAAAAAAAATCAACAAAAAAAAACCCCTCAGAGAGGGATCTCTCCCGCAAAAGAAGTGTATTCAGAACGGAATTTCAGGCGTCCACAAAGACTTTGTCAAGTTAATTAGATTGTCTTTTAAGTTACATCCCCTTCCAACTGTGAACACGGTCTCTGAGTGAAGGGATTTTATCACACTACAAAGGTCCCATTCTGCCCTTTCGTTTTCTCTCATGCTGCTCACAACAGCTTCCATGGCTCAAAATATAAAGGTGCTTAGTTACACTTATTCATACTTTGTTTTTTCTCTCCATCCAAGGATTAATCTATGCTGCTTAAAAAGGGCCCAGTGGCAAAGGCCAAAAGCAAATATCAATTCCACAGAAAGTTTTTTCTTCCTTTTTTTTCTTAAATCCTTTTAAAGAAAGGAGATGATGTGTTTCATCTAAAATCATAGACAAATGCTGTTGAAACAGGAACACAGTGTAATTCTTTAAAATCTTTACCTTCCTACTGTAGGTCCCTTTCTTCAGCACTACTTAACTTCCTTTAAACCGTTATAGTCTTCTTTTTGTTGGAAACTCTTTGAAATGTTTTTCAGAAGCAAAGAAAAGGCACATTTTTTTTAAGGAAAGCTCTCATTTCTTACTGCTGCAATTGTAAGCACTCAGCCTACCCGCTTTACTGTAAAAGCTAATGAAAGACCATATACCAGCATTTCTGTGCATGCACCTTTGGCATTTTTAACTTCCTTTTCTGATAGATACTGGAAAGAAAAAGAAGATAAGAAAATGACTTGCCTTCAGTACCTTGGGCTAGGATAACTCAATCCCATTCATTCCCCTACAAAACACACTAGGTGTGCACAAATGGTGTGAACATGGCAATCCTAAGTCAGGAATGAGTATTTAGTCTTGATTGGAGGAGGAATAGTGCTACCAGCACTGCCTGTACAAGCTTCCTGCTGCAAGATTAACGGGGTTTGATATTATTATGATTATTTGTCCAAAAGAAAACACCACTTTGGTCATCGGCAGCCAGCTGACCGTAAGTTGGGGTAGCCAGGACTCCTGTCTGAGCCACTGTACCTGAAAGTCATGCTCCCCCTCCTTCTGGTGACCCTACCTGTTGGCTGTATTCATTGCTATCAGACCAGTCACAGCGGAAATTCAGCCACCAAATTACATACCTATAGGAGCGTGACATTAGACCGTTGATTCCTCTAGGAATGGGTCTGTGTTCTAAGGATTTTCTGACACATTTGTGTATTTTGGCTCACCCAAGTGCTGTTTGTCTTGAGGTGGATAGTGAGGAGAAAAAAAAAAAAGGCGATGGTGCCAAACGAGAATGTAAAGTGAAATGTGACTCACACTTGGAGATGTGGTAGTTTTTTATGGTGACAGAAGAAGACTACATTTACCAAAAAAAAAACCAAAAAAAAAACCCCCCCCAAAAAAAAAGACCAGAGCTCCAGATGATTTTTATGCTACATCGGGTAAACAACACTACCAGCAGAGTGAATGTGTTTGTGAAATCACCCATTTAAAAAAAGCCCCCCCAAAAAAAGGCAAACCAAACAAATGAACAAAAAAATGTAATTCTTTCATGTAACATTTTGGAAGGCATATTTTCGATATTGCTGTTTGTAATCTGGCTACCAAAGTCAGCGATGGTTACAGTGCTTCCCTAGTTTTTTCAGTAACACAACCTAGAACTCTTGCTGTATGCAATAATATGAACCGTAAATGTGATTTATTTAATTTTAAGAATCAATATATAAGGCAGTTCCTTCCAACGATTGATCGTCTAATATGATTAAATGTAAAGCTTAACAAAGTACCACATTCCCATTATCCGATTCACAAAGACAGATTTGGTTTAAAAATATGCCTGAAACATATTACAGATAATATCCCAGATGATTATTATGTAAACATTGTTATTACAATGAAATTAATTTGATATGAGCTTCATTTCACATTTTTAACGTCAGCGCTGTAACACAGAGGCCTATTTAATCTGTCCAGTATTTGTGCAGGGTTTTAAATGAAGCATACAAAATCTACAGTGTTCTACCTTCTTGTCATGAGGATCCATCTGTTTCCAATTATTGGCCTTTAACTGATGAAGTTCATCAAATTTCATACTAATATTTTCTATGGATAACTGCAGCATATCCCAAAACCCTGCTAAATCCTGGGAGGTCGGCCGTGGATGTGCATTAGGATTCTGTGCAACAGAAGAAAAAAACACGTTGGCTTTAGTACTTCTTAATGTAAAGCATTTGTGCAAACGGTTACGAATCTCGCTAGCAAAGCAGTTTGAGCAGATCCAAGTGATGGATAAGACCCAGAGAGAGGAGCAAAGCAAAGCATTACTTACTGGTGGGTTTTATTTCGAGGAGTCTGGCTCGGTGAGCTGCTGTGCCCTGCAAACACCCACTCACCAAAGGCAGCAGGTACCCCCCACAAACAAAGGGTAAAGGGCCCCTCTGGCAGGACCTGCCTAGGGATGTTCCTGGGCACAACTGGTGGCAATCCTATCTGCACTGAAATCAGTTGCCAGCCTCCTTTTCACTTTCATGAGGAAGGATTCCCCACCATGCTCATGCTTGTAAAAAAGTGCTATCTGTGCAAATGTACATTTCCTGCATGTGCAAATAGTGATACACCGATGTGTTAACACTTCTTCCACACTCTGAGAATGTAAGGTTTACAAAAATACACCATTTCAAGTAAAACTGTCTCTTACACACCTCAGGCCAATTTATTCTTTCGTTTTGTTTTGTTTTGTTTTTGTTTTTTGTTTGTCAAGAATAACCTGTGCAGGGTGAAAAGCTCAGAAGACTACATGCAGAAGCACAGTAAACCCATTTCTACAGGTAGATTTTTGGGAAGAATGAAACTGGGACACAGGTGGGGAGCATTGCTTTGTGTGTGCAAACTCATCAGCTCAAGAGCATTGCTCAGAAGAGCACATCTGGACAGTCAGCATCTTCAGCACAGCTTGGGCCAGAGGCTGGTGACCCAAGAAATCCTGTCCTTCCTTCTGTCCCTTCAGTGCACCCCAGCTCTGAAGGCTTTTTGCATGCAGCGGGCGTACATGAAACCGTCCCTGCTCCACTGGCAAAGTTTATATGAGGGAAGGATTTCTACAGGATGTGTCTCTATAAGCTGGTTCCCAGCTGAAACTCTTTAATTAAAATGAGATGTTGCATACACTCACTTTAACTATGTTTTTTCATAAATGCTGAGGAGTCCCTCCACCAGTCAGCAAGGCTGTGTGGGTGCTGTGGCCTTGTCGGACTACACTGATATACTGTTATTAATTTTGTTGTTAATAAATAAATTACTAGTAGCACCTTGCATGATGTTTTACATGGCTCAAGTTTTACTTTGCCTTTAGTTTTCTTCCTCTTCAGAAGCAGTAAACCCAAAAGACTCAGCTGCTTGCCTTATAAAATTTCTATTTGCGCTTTTCACAGTCACACTGACAACAGATTTTGATAGGATGATTATACCATGAAAGGTGCAATTATTGAAAACAATAAAGTATATATTTTTAGAATCGTAAGGAGACCAGAGATTACACTTTGATTCCTAGTTTTTCAGTGCTTGACACTAGCAGGTTGCCCAGCTGCAGGCTGTTACTTGGAAAGATGTGCAATCAGAAGGCTTTTTCAATTTTTATATTAAGAATTGGAAGTCTTATGAAGACAGAAACAATTTCTGTTGCATTTCTCTCCACTGAGGCAAATTTTAGTCTGGAGCTTGTTTCGCAGGAACACACAGGAAAGCCCGACTCAGGAGATTTCTGGTCCACCCTCAAAGACCTTAAGGTGTTGTACCCATCTGTGTGCCCATGAACTCGAGGGTCAAGGGACAGACCCTTGCTCCTCTGGAGTCAGTAGCAGAGCCTCCTTGATAGCTCATCCGAAGCTTTTTGCCCTTATTTTAAGGATCTCAAGCTATTATGAAACTCGTGCTGACTCTGACAATTTTGAGTTACTCCCAAATTTATATCAAGGCCTTTACTGGAAAAACTGCCGCATTAGTCAGAAAATCAGTTTAGTTTATGTAGGATTATTCACAGGGTTAGTAAAAGGCACACAGTAGTATCTAGCAGAAAAATTACATACCAGGTTTTCTTCACAAAGTTCTCTGAACTGGTAAAATTTCTGGGCCATGAGAAGCTGGGCACTGCCCACTGCAGTTCGAATTTTCCCTAGAACTGAGAGAAAAAGAAGAGTAAGTCACAATGCTTCCTTTACTGCAGGCAACTAAAAGCCTATAAAAAGAGAGGAGTAAGCTGTGTAGCAATCAGCTCTGGCTTTCAAAAGGTATGGTATCTTTCAGTCACAAAAAGAGAAAAGCTGATAAATCTAAGGTCAGATCTCCACTGGGCAAAAACATGTAAAAAGTTGCGGCATCTTACTCTCATTCCTCCAGTGAGACCAGTTGTAACCGGTTGTAATGACAGTGTAAACATGGCTAATCAAAAGCTTTTGCATGCTGTACAGAAAGCTCACCAGAAGTGTCACCACTCATATCACTACGACCCAGGCTCAGGCTTTGAATGAAAACCCAGCTCCCCGCACAAGGACATGCGGCTCTCAAACCCTGTTTGCTTCTCCACCTCACTCAGCAACTCAGGCCTTACTGTCAGGTGTAGCTCAGTGTTGCTCGATCAGAGCCCCAGAAAGGGGATGATTGTTTTAGTGTATGCCAGTTAATCTCTTTTGGACCCCCTGAGTACTTTCCATGAGCACAATCCAAGGCCTCTTCTGCCTTTGAATTCAAATGTCCAGGAGTACTTCAGGGAGCAATCACACCCTGGCCTCTCCTCCTTGCTGGTGACTTGGAGGGAGGTGTCAAAGAGTCCTAGCGCGGCTCCTGCACTGTCTGAGGAATCCTTTGTACAGACAGCTGGGTACTTATTGCCCCTTCGCATTGACCGAGTGCTGTGAAGGGCTGCAGTGAACCAGAAGACAGACCATAGTAAATGCCTTTGAATAAAAGCAGGAGCTCATACTGTTTTGGTTGCATTCAACCTCACTCAGACAGTGGGATTTTGCTGCTGCCAGGGGTAGTTGGGAATACACTGCCCAAACCCAAGGCATAGACTGGTGCATTCAGGGACTCCCTGGGGCTTTGCTGAGTTCTGGTCCAGGGGGAGACTGCATGTGTGTACCTGTACGTGTGTGTGTACACGTGTGTATGCGTATACCTCCGAGTGTGCGAAAAAAGAAGCAAGAATGCAGAAACACAGCAGAAAGGCAGACACGGCCTCAGCTGGCAGTAAGACAGTGAATCCAGAAAACAGAGTGTGAATTTAGGGACTGCTGAGTGAAAGAACTGATGCTGTGCTGTGAGCAAGAAAGCAGCTACCGATTTGTTTGACACTTTCAATACTCAGGAAAAAAACCAAAACTGTCTTTAAAAAAACAGGCTGGCATCACAGATTTATCTGGCTCCTTCATTAATTTTCCCTCTCAGCTGAAGCAACTTATTATCCCTAATCCTCTGGTTAACAAGTGATTAAAAAATTAATTTAAATTAATTTTTAAATATTACCACTTCCTTAATGAAAAACATGAATGGCAGCCACTGTGTCACAGTTCTCTCTATCATGTCTACTCAGAGATGTTAGTATTGTCCCAGCCCTCAGACACAGCAACTTTTCCATGACAAATTTACAGCCTGGATAGATGAAACAGGTGAAGGAGGAACAGGAAAAACAAGCAGAGGAAGTGGACTGCTCAAGGTGAGTGAATCGCTGGCAGAGCCTAGAAGACATACTAGTCCTAAGCTGCCATCTTCTGCATCCTCCCTTGGGCACAGCCACTTTTTGCATAAAAGCTAAGCCAGCCTTAACAGAGCTCCCTTGGGAAAACACTGCTAAGTATTTTGACTTACCACAATGAAAAATAAATAAATAAATAAACACATACATACATACATATGTACAAACATATATGTAACTTTGCTATAACCCCTTCTAAAGAGATTTTTAGCGTTTCATTGGTCCTGTGACTGGCTGCAGTGCTTGCTACCAGAATGGCACCATGCAGTGCTTGGTAAGAGAAAGGCCTCTCCAAGGGACTGAGTAGCCACACGCTAAGCAGACTGGCACAAATACTCATGATAAACTGAAACCAGACCCACGGTAATACGAAATCTGTGTTCTCCTCCTACAAGGCAAATGGCTTTTCCTCTAGCAGCCTTAAAGCTCACTTCTTAAGGCTGTTGAAGGAAAAGTGGGATGTGGAGTTCATTTATACTTCAGATGCACAAAGGGGGGAAAAAAAAGGGGGAGGGAAGAGAGAGTCTTTTCACTTTTTTTTCAGAATCTATAGGAGAGAGCTCTGTGAACACACACAGAGCCCAGACTTTCATTTTGTTCCCAGAACTCGGCTCAGCACTGCCAGGAAATAGCCGTGAGCTGGAAGATTCACTAAGCAGAATATTTTCAGCATATTGCGCAGGGAGTTTTGCACACAACTCTCATTATTGTTAGCAAGGCTTGCGTGTCTAATTCTATGCGCACAGTGCTGAAAATGGACCCCTTGGTGTGTCTAGTCATTTATGCAACCCAATATGCAAACCACTCAACTGAAAGGACTTTTCAATAGTAGGAGGAGCTACTCCGAGAGCTTTCATGTGGTTCCCATTGTTATGAAAACTCTTCCCACTGAGTATATTTGGGAACAGCTGCCTCATCTGGAGCTCGGCCACTCTGACGCTTCCCAAGACTTGAGAAGGGGAGAAAAAACAGTCCCTCGACTTCTTGGGATAAAAAAACCTGAAAGAGATGAGGTGGGCTTTTCCTGGAAATATGCACAAAATAAGTTGGAAATCACATCCCAAGCATGAAGAAATGTAAATACAACTTCTTGGTGATGGATGGGAATGTGCCCCTTTCTTTTAGGGAAGAAGAGCTTAATATTCAGAGATCTCAGCAGAGGGAAAAGGAAGTCCTTGTCCTTGGCTGCCTAGTGACTGGCTATTTGCCTAAAAACCATCATCCCAGCTGACTGCGGATGCATGCTGATGCTGTTCTCTATTGTTGCCACTTCTGCTGTAGCTGCGGCTGTATCTAGTCAAGTGTCACTGATTCCTCGCCCCTCAAAAGCAAGGGGTCTGTTAATGTGCAACTCGTCAACAACCAACTCTGTCACGGAAGTTAGGGGGGAAGAAAAGGACAAAAAACAAAGCATGCAAAAACCTGAAAGGAATCTCTCCAGAAGGCACAAAGCCTTATCAATAGCCTAAGTTTTGTTTCCAAACCCACATTGCTTTTAGAGTTTTATGGCGAAGTGCTCATTTTGCTTACTCAGTCAAAATCTCTGGTGCCCAACAGGAAGGCCAAGGTGTAGTGAAAAACCAAAAGCAAAAATAGACCAACAGACTTTCTTAGAAGAAAAGTCTGCAAGGTTTGAAGCCAAATATCAAGAAAATAAACAGAATTGCAAAGATAATACTCAAAACACATCAGAAAAGAATCAGAGAAATCTTTAACAGCAAGGGAGATGGGGTACAGGAGGAAAAACACATAAACATTCAAATTGATGTGTTCAGCTAATAGGATACAAAGAAAACATATAAAACCAAGCAACAAAACATCCCGACCCATCAAGATGCAATCATAATGGATTTAAACACCTATATAATGTTATTCATGTCTGCTTTCTGTTCCATACAGGGCTGTACAGCACACTCAGCACTGCTGGATCTGAATGCCTTCCAGTAACACATTAAGCAACATTATTAACATCCATCATATGCTTTGCTGTCACCCCTTCCCCAGAGGGAGAAGTGTGTGTACTGCAGTGTTTTGTTTTTATAGTTTGAATTTTTCCTTTTTTTTCCCCGCTCCCTTCTTGCATTGACCCCCCTTCCTTCTAAATCCAGTTCTCTCCTGTGACATTTTTTAAGAAATAGACAATTATGTCTATTCTTGAAGAACTGCTTCAATACAGCTATTTTGATGGAATTCAGCTACTGTGGAATGCTTCCTCACTATTACTGTTCTTAACTAGGAGTCATGGAATATTATTCTAGGACAGACACATGACAGTGAATATCCTTGTGTCTCTAATCCCCCAACATGTTCTTCTTCTAAAACATTCTTGAAAATAGACTTGGACTATATGATGTTCAAGCAGTAAGTTCTTGCTTCTCTTGTTTCTAAGAATTGCATAGAACCTTTTTTGAAATTGTAGAGCTCTATGTATCTCTGCCCTTCATGTCTTCATCGGAAAAGAAATAGGAAAACAAGAAAATAAAATAATTGTGAACACGAGTAAAAAATAGTTATTGTCATCTGCTCTGAGAAGGTGACTGTGTGTATAACAAGGATAACAAAATATAAGAAAAGAACAGAACCCACCTGAAGTGATGTGAAAAGTAATCACATAGAAGCCAGGGGAGTTTTGAGAAGGGGCAGCATTACTTGGCCTTAAAACCCCAAACTGATATATTTGCATTTCAACTTTGACAGGCCCCAGGGTCTAACAAGTGACAAAGGATAGTCACTTTAGGACTGTGACTATCAAATGCCCTTAATGTGAAAACACCTGGTTGATAGGCAGGGCCCAAGCTAAGGAACAGAATACCAGGGACTTGCTCATTGCCCCAGGAGCAAGTGGCAGGAACAATAGCTGAAATTACAGGGACACAGCCTGACATTTGCGTTGCAGATGTTGGCTGGGCACTATGCATATGAAGCAATCCTGCCATAGAGCTGTCACAACCCATTTCCAAGCCAGGATGGACCAGCATTTTAGCCTATTCGTGTTGACAGACCTACATTTAAATAATGCCAAGCATGACAAAAGCCAGGAAATTCAAAGTTAAAGCTACTGCTCAGGTCTTAAGCTCAGCTGTTAAGGAGAAAACAGCCAAATGGAACAAACTAGGGAAGGAGCTGTCCTTGCTTTGAGTCATATATACTTACAGGAGTGATCTTATTGAAATTAATAGGGCTGTCTACATGAGCAAATGCCGTTCATTAGGATTAAAGCAGTTTCCATGTGTTCTCTGACTTACTTGGCTTTTATAAGCACATTTAATGTTTTTTTCCCTAACTAGATCGTTTCCTTGCTTGTGGATTTCACTTTTTGCCTAGATAGCCTCTGGGCACTGGTAGGGCTTTCCTTGCTGGCTTTCCTTTGAGAAATGCTTGTGTATGGAGAAGTCCCTTCTGGGAAGAAAAGAAAACCAGAACAAGAAAAGGATGAGTTGGGCATATGGCCAGAGGCATGTAGCCAGGGGGATTCCAGCAGGACTTGGCCACATGTCAGGCTGGTGACCATCCCTCTGCACGGCTGCTTCAGCCCACTGCAGGATGAGGCTGTCTCGCTCCTCGGAACAGCAGAGACCAGGATTGCTTGGAGAAGCCCTGCAGAGGAATGGCAAATGGTTTTCCTTGCTCATGGCTGAGACTGAACTCTTTTTCTTTCTCCATGCACAGCTATTATGAAAAATGTACCTTTTCCTAAACTTTCTTCTCTTGTGTCTAGCCTTTACTCTTTATGTTTTCTTTTGAAACAATGGAAACAAACCAAAATAGCAGAGAGTGTGTAAGCACTGCATGATTTGCCAGAACTGGATGAATTTGCAAAGGCTCTGGTCCTAAGCAGTGAGGTTCCTGCAGATTTGAAGTCAACCTTTATTCACAGACTAGCCCAGAGGCTTTATTCACAGATTAGCCCATATACCCTCAAGAGAGTTATAATGACGTGTCTTGTGAGAGCCTTGGTTCTCTGTTTTAGTTTTTACTCGATTGGCCTGGCTTGTCTCGCCACTAAACCCACATTACACCTGACTGGTGGTGAATCAGGCCTGCTGTTTGCTTCCGATGGTTATCTTTACACCAAAGCCACAGTACAATCCCATGTGAAAAAGAAACTTCTGGAGGGGGTGCAGGGGGAGGCAAAATGAAGATTTCTGGTTCTTCCAAGAAGGTCAGTGCTCCATGCGAAATACAAACAACAGCAAAAAAACCCCTCTAAAGACAGGTCAAGGCCATAGGAGTATGTTCCTGTGCCTACTGCTGCTGGAAAAAAAAGTGGTCAGAGATGTGCAGGGAGCCAGGTCTGATGCTGCTAATTTTGTGTGTAAATGGTGACAATAGAGGCCTGAGCCAAAAGTCACCAACAACTGTGGTGAGGCCCTGACTATGTGAAATTTTGCAGGGGAGAGGTAGGAGGAGCAGGCAGATGGTTGAGGAAAAAACAAAAAAAAGTCAACTGTTGATTTCACTTTAGGCCTGATCCAAAGCGTCAATCAATTCTCACAAGGTGTTTAGCCTCAGATGTGTAACATCTTTTTTTTTTTTATGAGAGGCCTAGAGTTTGTAGCCAACTTCCCTGTAACTGCAAAATACACTGAAATCATATCAAGTATGTTAGCTTAAAGTGTGAGTGGTGTTCATCTGCCTGCCACACATGCTGCGGCTTTATCAGAAAATGATTTCAGATACAACCAGAATATACTATACAATAAATAATTCATGGCGGAAGGGAAGCCACATTTCTCTCTATATTGGCATTTCATCGTGCAGCCGCTGAACCACAGCTTGTTTTTATACAGAGCAGCAGACTCCATTTCCCAGCTAGAAACATTCAATCCCATCTGGTAGATTCATTCCCAGCTAGATAATACCCAGCGTATCTATGTAACATACAAGCTACTGTCAAACAGCAGCGAGCCGTCTCCCTGAGACAGCTGTTCCGCACAAGGGCCGCATTGTCTGAAGGAAGCGCGGATCGTTTTACGTGGAGCGCTGGGGGGATGAGCCCTCTGTCAGCTGCCATGGCATGGAGAAAACCTCGCTCATCACACGTTCTTGTTATTTTGTTATCTGGCCAAACACATGCTGGGGATGTCAGGTTGGAAACAAAGGATGCTGTGGTTATATTTCATTAGGGAAAGCAAAGCAAACACACCTCTTCTCCACCTTTCCTCTCTCCCTTTAAAGTTTATAGATGTATGAAAAAGACGTTTTTCGGGGCAGGCTTTGTAACAACCAGGCTTTTGTTTCTGGCACTGCTGAGCGGGCAGAGTGGCCCCAGCCATATGCTTTTCCTTGGCACCAGGTAGAGTGGGACGTGCTGAGCTGCAGCAGAAAGCCCTGCGCAGCCTCTGTGGGAGGCAACTGACACGTGCCAGAGCAGCTGACAGCGTCACACCCGAGTAAGTACTGCAACAGTGGCTACCAAACCCAGGTGACCCTTTTCCTCCTGCCATTTCCAGTGATCACAAGAAGTGCCAGGACACATGCCATATGTGCTGTAAGGAGGCACTGGGAATAGCCAGCCTAACCATTCCTTTATCTTCCCCATAACTGACTCCTCCCCCTGATTGCTCATAGAGCCCTTTAAAACTGTCTTACATCAAAGACACCAAGACACTGAGAGAAAATTCTGTACAGATACGCTGTTTCTGCATCTGTCAGCATCGTAAAATTTACTTCATGTTCTTTTCCTACTACGTTATTTGTGCACCAACTACCTTGATGCACAAATAAAATATTTATAGGTTTTTCCAGTATTATCAGTTCAGAGAATGACAGACTAGTTTGGGTTAGAGAGGACCTTTAAAAATCATCTAATTTCAGCCCCACTGCCATGGGCAAGGATATCTTCCACTAGACCAGGTTGCTCAAAGCTTCATCCAACATGGCCTTGAACCCTTCCAGGGATGGGGCATCCACAACTTCCCTGGGCAACATTGTTCCAGTGCCTCACACCCCTCATCATAGAATATGTTTTCCTTATGACCAGTCCAAGCTGTTATGACAAAGAGAAAGCAATTGGGTTTTGTGACTTTGACTTATAAAAGTTGTGTGTTTCCTGTTTGTTATGTGTTCACACTTCTTGTTCAATCTAAAATCTCATAGTTCATGAGGTTTATTTATTTCTTCGTACTACAGAAACAACAGAAACCCTTTTATTTTGATATAGGTTCAAAGAGATTTTTGAATGCATTGATGGTGAGAGGAAAAAAAGAGATTCAAAAATTCTAGAATTTGGGCAATCTGGATCTGCTTTAAAGGTCAAAACTTCTATTTTTTTTTTAGAAGAAATTGTTAGCCTCTTATATAACATAAATTTTGTAGAAATATAAAACCTTTACGTATCTTGAAATTCAGGTTATCTAATACTTGCCATTAAAAATCAATTTCCAGTTGCTTACAGTTGTGTCTCACTGACTACCTAGATCATACCTTTTCATTCACTGGGTTGAACAGAAAGTTCCAGCAGAAACAGCTTACGCATTTCTAAGAATTTTTTTCCAGTGTTAATTTCTTTTCTTTCATGAATCAAAACCTTCACATTTCAAAAGAATTCAAACATCTCTCTTCTTGAGAGGAAGGGTTAGAAATTTTTAAGAAGCAATTCTGAAGCTGAAGTAGTAGTCCTTGCTTTGGTAGAGGCTAATTTGGGGGTTGGAAAAGTATTACTCGTATATCCAGGAAAATATGCTTAGGTGTGCCTATATTGTAAAAAACTGAATTCTATATATGCAGCTGCTCCTTAGTGTTTCCCAGAAGCTCCCTTCTAAAATTTGAACCAGCTTCATTCGCAAGGAGCATGCTCGAAAGCTCACAAATTTACCTCTGTCTAAAAGTTGACAGCTAGCAATAGTACTGTTCCTTGTAAGAGAAAAAAATGGAAAAAAACCTTCAATTTTTACTGGGAGAAAAAATTCTGGACCAGGAAACACATGTTCTTTCTGCCCTAATTAGAGTGAACGAATAAGATGTGAACTACTCAACCCTCAACCCTTCCAAGTACTGAAGGTTTATTAGACAGTCCCGTTACCTTACAGGTGGGTCAATATTGCTGACAGTGGTGACAACTGAGCTGTAGTTTGCATGTGTGTGGTTTTTTATCACACAATATGAAGAGCTTGTTTTATTGGAATGATCAGAGACAAATGAGAACTGCAAGGGAGATGTAGGGAGGCTGGAGAGGGGAAGAGACAGAGAGGACAACTTGGAAGCATAACTGAAATCTCTTTCAGCAGGGAGAACCATCTAAATACTCTTATGCCAATCACCATCGGAAAAGGCAACTGCAATATTAATTTAATTAAAAGGAACTAAAATCTGTTAAACTATATTCAAAGGTTATGAGAAGTGATTTCAAATAGAAGAGTTAAGAAACTTTAATACTACAAGATCCCTAACCACACTCTCCTAATTATCCGTTGAACTATGCAATCCCAAAAGCTAATACCACTGGAGTTTCAGAAGTGCCGAGCATTTGCATTCCCTGCCAGCTTTAATAAGGATTATTATATACATACATGCAGCCCTTTTGAGAATCACGACCATAGCTTCATTAGCTAAGTAGGAAAGGGCACAATACAGAATTCACTGGAGTGAATTTGACCTATATTAAATACTTCTTTGCAGTTGCAATATTACTGTGTGTGGTTACTTACTGTCCTCAGGTAAATTGTTTTCACGTTCTTCTCTCTCCATCTGTTGGCACCAACCCTCCATACGATCTCTCTCTGCCTGAAGTAGCTTCAGAAACCAGTGGCCATCTCGTGGGCACACTGACCTTTGAACAGCTTCCAGAGGATCTTCAGTAATAGAGTCAATCCATGGGTCAGGAGGAGGTAAAATTGACGGATCAAAATCTGTCTCAAAGTCATCATCCACTGCACATGCATGGTAATGGTTTCCTGACCCTTGTATGCTAACGGTAGAGGTGCTTGCATCTCGGGAGAACTGTCTTGATATTTGTCCAGAACATGTATTGTCCTCTTGAGGGTCGATTATTTCAAAGTTCTCATGGAAATCCAGGTCTGCTTGCACAGCTGCTGTTACACTATTAGATCGTGTAAACCTGCGAAAGCTTTGGAGAGCACAAACAGAAAATGTTTAGAAAATTTTTTCTAGGTAACTCGGTATGGAAGGACTTACTAAGATTCTGCCACTCTTCCTAAGACTGGCAGTCACAGCTCTCAGTGCTACATTCAGGTGTTTTTTTTCTTGAAATGATCAGCATAAGCTTTTTTTCTCATTGCAAGCAAACAAACAAGCATCTTTCTTTTTCCATGCAAGCTCACTGTTTATTGAGACAAGGACTTCTAATTGTTAGGTGGTTTAACAAAGCCAGAGGCCAGCCCAAGAGACAGCTAACAGTGCTAGTAGCTCAGGATTTTGGGTTATTGATTAATGTAAAGTTAAAGGGGTCCAATTTTCAGAAGTGGTTTATCTTTTGATTTTTAAAACTTACACCCCTTTACAGTTACACATCCAAACTCACAAGCCACATTTAAAAATCATACATGTGAAATAGATAAGACAGTAATAGCAATGAGTCTACTACACATGTAACATTACACATCCCATTTATACAAAAAAATATTTTTAATTCAGATAGTATTTTTACTGCTTCTTCATAATTACTCTTCATAATTATATATCTGCCATCTCTCACAATTTTAACATCCATTACCAGTGTCCAGACATTTTGTTTTTCACATTCAAACTTCAGTTTCAAAATGATCTTCTCTTTTTCACCAAAGCTAGTGTTCTGCCTCTGTCTGTGTTACTCTCACTGTGATGGCTGCTATCCTGTAGGTAGCTTCCTTTCACCCTGCAGAGTTCCCCTGGCTTGGGGCATCTGAGTGCCGAGAACAACCCCGAGGGTGAAGGCAAGAGCAGGGGAGAGAGAAGGTTTGGGGGTTTGGGTTGGGGTGGGTTTTCTTTATGTAAACAGCACTTCAAATTCTGCAGTCCAAGGCACCCAAGGTGAAAAGGCTGACAGAGGAGGAGCACAGAGAAGTATAAGGAGTGAAAGACAGCTAATGCTGTTGCAGGGGGTAGTAATTAGAGCCCATTTGATCAGCAGTGAATTGTGGAGGACATAAGTGGAAAACAAGTGAGGCAGACAGCTGTCTTGCCCCATGATGAAAAAGAAGGTAGAACCGTAAATTAATTAATATAGATGTTTCTTAAAGCAGTAATATTTAGGGTTCAGAATTACCATAGTTTTGAACTGAACAGGGACAGGTTCCTATCTCCTCTTCTTACTAGTCCAGGATGCCTGTGCACTCATGCAGCTTGTAGTTAGTCTCCAGTTTGTTCCCAATCTCACATCTCCATTTGAAACTAGTGTTAGGGCCCATTTCCCTGTGATATTTTGGCTGTTTTGCCCTTTTCAGTTCTGTTTTTAGTTTGAGCTCAAGCAGCGGTGAAAATGCTGAAGAGATGGTGGAGCTGGATGCTGGGCACCATTTCACTTCCTTTCATTTATATTCCACCTTCCACTGAAGAGCAACAGCCAATTAGACAAGTACAACTGACAGCAAAATTTCATCAAGTATATTTAGTCTGCAGTTGTTGAGGGAGCAGATGGAAGGATGCTGAGGGAGAATTTAATGCCCTATATACCTGGTGCATCCACATAGCTCAGGAGGACTGCAGCAGACTTCAAGGAGGATTGTAATAGGTCCTGCTGATAGAGGAAATTAATGGCTGTTGATCTGGGGCTTTGAGAGGAGTAGAAGAAAGCAAAACAGGGGTTGAGAAAGGCCCTTCAGTTTAAAAAAAACAACCCAATTCCTCTGCAGAAGGAAGCTCAAATTAACTTCTCAGACATACCCATCCCAGTAAAACTTTAATAATAGATTGTGTACATGTATTTTAATAATCACAAACATTTTAAAATAGTGCCTGCTGCTTGCAGTTCTTTTGAAACAGGCGTTGTTAAATGATACGAAAGTCATGGTTGTGACACTGTAGTTGTGCATGATATGCACCAGCAAACTGAAAAATAAAGAGTGGGCAGAATTCTTCAGCTTGGTAGTATTTATCCTTTGGAAAGTAGAGGAAAGCATTTTGTTATGGATTGATACAGCAGAAAAAGTTAGAAAGGGAGGACAAGGGTCACTGGGGAGGTGGAATCACTTCCATAGGAGAAAAGGTTTAGAAAACAAATGGCTGAGGAGGACTACGAGAGATCTATGAACTCCTGACTAGGGGATGTTTCACCATTTCTCAGAGTGCAACAACTGTGGGGAGGAAGGCAGCCGGTCGCAATGCTTAGAGGTCTAAAGATCTACATCTAGTGAAAGGAAGTACTTCTTCACACAATGTGTAATTAAATTGCCACAGAATCCTGGAAAAACAAAAGGTAAAAATAGGTTCAAAGAGAACTTGATCGAATTCGCAGGAAAAGCCATTACACAGATGTCATATTGGCTTAGGAAGTCCCTGAACAGCAGAATACTAAACTGGGAATGTCTACTGGGAGAAGCAGTGCTTAGTTCACACCTTTTATCCTTTACACACACTCCTTTATACTTTTCCTAAGTATCTGCTACAGGCCCCCCGGCAGAGAAAAGCTCTTATACTACTATTAGTGATTAGAAAGACACTAGCATTAGGCTGACATTACAGTGGAAATCTATTCGTCCAATCCATGTTAGTTTTTTAGAAATTGCTTTAATTTGACCACCTTACAGATCTCTTATCTGCACTGAAGGGCATGCATGCAGACACACACACACACAAAACATGTGTGCCCACATAGGCATGCTGACTGAGGATTTCGTTTTAGTCATTTAGTCAGGGTTCACTGAGAGCCAAAGCATTAGTACACAGTGTACTTTTCCACACCTTCCACAGCACTGGTGAGAAAAGCAAACGCCTTAGTCCAGGCTTGCTCTTCTCCATGTCCCTACCTCCATGTCACAGCCACCTTCTGCTTTCTTCAGAAGAAAACTCTGAAGATATATAGACTCTGACAGTCTTCTGTTTCAGATGACCACTTGTATTTTCAGTTAACACCCTGGCTTTTCAGTGTATGCCAAAACCCAAATGTGAAAACATCAAAGTGTGCTTGACAGGAGGACGTATTGCTGGAGGCTCTACATTTCACGTCTTTCAGGAGTGTACTCTTACTGGGTTCAGTATGAGCTAGTACCAGCAAACCCAGACTCTGCTTAACAAATGAAATAGAATGACCTACTTTTTTTGCCTTTGTTTAATCTATATAATAGCATGCTACAGGTTTGCTTGACAGTTTCTTGGCACTGGATTATGTAACTTATCTGTCTTCAAAAGAAAAACAACCTGGCAATAGAATATAGCATCAGTTCAAAATTAAAAAAAAATATTTCCAAGGAAATGTATTTTGACTAAAATGGAAATGCAGGAAGACATTTACTATCTGCCTGCCTCCAACTCATCTATATAAAATGCCTAATAGATGGTAATTTTAGTCTCTGACACAGCTTCCTCACTCACTTCCAGGATGTTTTACTCTTACAAAATACCATTTGTGTCCCATACTAGCCTTTTTTGCTTTGCTCTCACTTAAAACTCCATACTAGAGGAGAGCTGTTGAAATTAATGCCAAAGTTTTTGATACTTCTACCATATAAAACATTCACAAGTCTACCTAAAAAAAAAAAAGTTCAAACCAGAGGTTTGCTTCTCCTTCTGCTTTCAGGCTTGGCCCTTTTGTACTGAGTTGTGCCCTGCAGGCACTAGGTGTAATAATTACAGCTTCAGAGAACTGCAGCAGATATCTGGCCTAAGGTGCAGAAAGCCATGAAACCTCAGACTGGATAAACCAGTATGGAGAACAACAGAATGATGTATTTTGAACAACAACACGGTCACTTGTTAGCATTCAGCTCTCACCTCCTAAGTCTTCTTTTCCTTTCTCTTGCAAAACATGTTTACAATTCAACTTAGATAATTTAATTCATTTCTAAAAAAACCCTCCAAACCCAAAATCCCAGAAAAGATCTAGATTTCAAGCCAACTGATGCATGGTCAGTCTCAAAGGCATTTAGGTTAAACTCAGCCTTTCTTTACCCACTGGCTGTCCTCCTTCTTGGTGGTGGGCTTCTCTACTAAGGTTGCAGCTGCTGTCAGCAGAACAAAAAAAACTGCAGAAGGAGTTAGCAGATATGTACCATGTCTTCTAATGGCAGGAACAATATTCCTGCTCCAATCCCATTCCTTACAGCAGCTCATCTTTGTTCATCACGTTGTTTTAAGCTGGTTGGTTTATTTGGTTTGTTGTTTTTCACCAGCTCTTGGCCTTTGCATTGCAGAGCAGAGGTGCTGGCTGGAGTGCTCGGCCTCCCTCCAGAGCTCGGTCTGGGGCAGGGAGGCTATTGCCAACCAGAAGGGTGTGATCAGAAATTTATGGCCAATTCTGCCAAGGCCAGGCCTGCAGCAGCCCACCAGCTGGCTGGGAGCCAGCAGGGCTGTAAGGGTTTCCTTGGATCACGGGCAGCTGTGGCCAGGGAAGGAGATTGGCCCTGTCAGAGCCAGGGCCTGCTTTGCCTTTTGTTGACCAGAGCAGCAGTTCCTCCTCCAAGCATGCACCAGGGTGAGACTCGCCAGAGGAACTGGTCTGGGTTGCAAGGGACGTTTAAAGGTCATCTAGTCCAACCTCCCTGAAATGAGCAGGCACATCTTCAACTAGATCAGGTTGCTCCAAGCCGTGTCCAGCCTGACCTTGAATGTTTCCAGAGGTGGGGCATCTACGACCTTCAGAATTTCTCATTGGAATGGCTTCCACCATGGAGAACATAGATAGCCAGAAAATGCTGCTGAGAAAAGCCATGCAAGTAGCTCACCGAATCACCGAATATTCTGAATATAGAAGAGAGCTACAAGGATCGTCAAGTCCAACTCTTAGCCCTGCACAGGACATCCTCCAACCATCACATCATGTACTTCCTGCTTAGCTTACCCAAAATACAGACTTGAAAGTCCTAAAGAGTGCAGAGTTGAGAAGTTTGAGTTAGACTGTAGGATTGGCCTGTTGTATAGGGAAGACGCTAAAACCTGAGTATTTTTTTTGGACAGTAAGTAACCAAACCCAAAAACCTACATGAAAAAAACGGCTTTATATAGTAACAAAATCCAAAGATGCGAGGGGTTTTTTTTCCTGGAAGAGACAGCACAGGATTTTTGTTTGATTGCTTGCTTTATGTTACCACATTGTTATTTCAAATGATTCCCCTTTATACCATATCAAGAAGCGTGCTGTGGTAGGACATACTTTGTGTATCAAGATCTTGTGATAAAACACACTTTTGTGTATCAAGATATGGGGGCACCTTTCTCGGTGCCCCAGAAACCAGAGAAGATGGAGAAGGACCATCTGTCTACTGCAGTCTCCCATGGCAGTGTTCTTACTCCATTGTTTCAGTATTCAAAAATTCTTGTGATGGCAAATCAAGTACAGTTACCAGCTGATGGTACATCTAGAACAATGAGTGAGGCAATTTTTGGGGGTGGCAGTGTAATAGGAGGAGATCTTGGGGCAGACAAGATAAATTGCAAGAGAGACTAAAACTGATTATAGAGCTATGGCACTGAAAACCCCTTGTTCACAAAGAATGCATGCTGATTGTTCTGGCAGAATATATTATTTCTTTTTTTTCTGCTTCAGTAGAACTGGTTGACTTCTAAGAACTCAATTATCTTCTGTAAGTGAGGAGGGTGGTCCCTTGAGGTCAAGAAGAAGTTACAGGTAGAGAGAAAGGACAAACAGAAATGGACAGAAATTGAAGTCCCCTGAGATTGCATGGATCAGTTTCATTAGGTACACATTTCAAAACTGCCCTGGAAGGAAAAGGGGAAGAACATTTTGGTTAGGGTTTTGTCAGCATCATGAGGAAAGTCAGGTGAGAGATAAAAGAATAACAGCAGTAAGATCATGAGGTTGAAAGAAATGAATACCAATTTCTCTCCAAGAGAATGACTGGACAGAGGTACTTTACCAATGCTAGAAACCACAGAGCTGTAGGTACGGAATGGGTATGAAAAAGATTATTGAGAGCAGGCAGCACATTTATGCTTTGAGCAGTACAAGAGGAGGAGGCAGACTGAGGCATTTGTCTTGGCAGGAGGCCCACACAGAGAGTGAAGGGCCAATGAAAGGTCTGAGTCGAGATGGAAGATTGAAGAGAGAGAGCTGTCCTCTGAAGACGCTCTGTTTTTGAATTACTTAGATCAAGAAATGGAGGCAAAATGTTTTGCTTACTTGGTCCAAACACAGAAGCACGAATATTTAAAAGGACATGAGGAGGTAAGACTCCCTAGAGTGAGAATGACAATTGTATGAGGTGAGGGAAAGGGGAAGGAAAGGGCAGGAAGCCAAGAAGAGGACTGAAAGTTGTGGTAGGCTTTTGGTGCACTAGGCAAAGAGCTTTCTTGTTTTGTAACAGTGTACTTAGTAGAACGAGTGTCAAGGAAATAGGATCAATTCACTGTATTTATCCTTTCTGCTGTGTCATTCTTCTCATTTTATATTTATTTAGTATTTCTGAAGCCTGGAATATTTTTAAAAACATCGATTTCTCAAAGATTCAGCTAAAAAGGGCTTTTCTTAGGCTTTGCAGATGTTATGCTGCAGGGGCAGTGAAGAATGTACTGTATTTACAATTCTATTCCTGTAACAGATAATCAATACCTTGTGCTCTGCTGTGTTAGGGGAAAAAAAAAAGTGTATGAGTGCCCAACTGTGATGATAAGGCCTTTGTGTCTTGAGTGCACTCATTTTCTAAGGATTAGGGGCTGTCCTTTATCAGCCAGTTCACTTCTGAAAGTCCATGATAGATTGCTGCTTGCCGTCTGCTCCAAACAGGAGCAACCTCAACTTTATCAGCAAGGAAACCCCCAAACACAGCTGTCAGTAAGTAATGCAGAAATATTGCTTGCTCAGGGCAGACTCTCACAGGCAAATTTTACCTTTTTCTCTGGAGCAATAATCACTGCAGTAGAAAGAGGACTTTGGAAGTAAGGTATTTACAAACAGCCATTTCTTTCTTTCTTTGCGGGGAGGGGGAGGGTTGGGCTTTTGGGGTAGTTATTTCCTTTGTGCTCAGGCTGAAGTGAAATGGTCCTTCAGCATCTATTCTATTGTGCTCATTTATCTACTGCTGGAAGAGTTTCGGGTAAATGGGGCTAAGGTCTAACACATAAAGAAATGTCTGCCAGCAAGAGATGTTTTAGCAGGTTAATGAGGAACTTGGTAACAGCCTAGCAGGGTCGTTGCAAAATCACATTTCTTTTTGCTGAAATCACTTTAGCCTTTTAAAACCACAGGAAAATGCTCTGCTACTTTACAGGGAGATTTGGTTGAATTGAAAATGGTGTAGATAACCTGCTATTTTTGAGTATTTTTATCAGATGTAGGAAAAAACTGGTGTGAAAATGGACATCTCCACTGGCTCTTGCAGTCAGCAGGCCAGAGAAGGAGAGAGGGCCTGAATTTTGTCAGCTCAGATTCACTGCACCTAGGTTTTCTCTGGAGATATTGCAAGGATAACTCTTCCCTCACTGACAAGTCATACTGCAGCAAGGCTTCGCCTATGACACAGGAGGGTACTGAGAGTTATCAAGAAAGTGGCTCCAGCATCCAAAAGTCGCACTGTGCCCAAGAGGCCTGAGAAAAGAGAACAAAGACTTGCGTGGGTGCTTGGAGTCACAGCAACACTGGGCAGACCTGCACTCTCAGAGGCAAGGGGAGAGTCTGGCTTTTCTTCAGTCACTGAGTCCAGTTTTGGGAAGGAAGTAAGATTTGCAGTTGTGGTCAAGCACTCAAAAATTTTACGTGTCTCCCAAGTGCTACGCACAGTTATGCTGCCCTGCAATGTAACTGCAAATTTGTCATCAGAAAGAAACATAAGCCTTAAAGACAGCTGCTCTAGTTTATTTTTTCTTTTTAATTTTTTTTTCTTGAAGGATATTTGTTTACTAATTGAGGATATACTGCAGATTGTAGGGAGAACAGAGTTTTACAGGCTTGCTTTGTAATCTCAACAGTTTTTTGCAAGGGAGCAATGGTAATACAGAGATGTCTGGGTGAGATACCTGAGTAAAAGCATTCAGTTTGGCTCTGTCAGTGCACTGCTACATGTGGCTGAAATTATTCTGCTGAAAAACAAGGTAAACTTTTCCTCATCAGTTCTATGCTGCTGCAGCCATCCCGAGACTAATACTCCAGCTGCAACACTGTCCACTGTTTAGGTAGATTTTCTGGTGAAAAAGAGATTATTAAAAGTACATCAGCCCTCAAAATATGTGGCCCTTCTCTTCCAGTTCTTTCACTGGTCCTGAAAAATCCTCTCTGAAAAATAAGAGCTACAACATTTATAAGACTCAGCTTTTCAGCTGGGTCATCTAACAGTTTATCCAGGAGGCAGGTTTATGTGGTCATGTGTGCAGGAACTAGGGCTCTTAAAAATTAGTTGCAGCATAATTATTTACTTTAGAAAAACAGGATTAACTTTTACTCACCACTTCTCCTCCTCTACTTGAACTCCTATGGACTGGAACTTACTGGTTGCTTTATTGTCACCTGGTATGGTGGATTCTTCAGCACCATCAACCTTAAAAAAACCAAAACACGACAGGTAATTAGAATGTATTTTAGCAGGGATATCACCCACCCACTTGCAGTTTCTATGCTCCTTAACTACTAAGTGGTTGCACATAGAGCTTGTACCATGAGTTCCTTCTTCTAGTCAGATAGTTTGTCTGTGGTGTGTTCATTTCTGATATTATTAGTGAATATTCATTATTCTTGTTAATCTATAAAGCACTTCTGGTAAGACAATATTCAGCCTGCAACATGCGGATGGATTTTATCCAGTATTTTATGGAGGTTGGTTGCTCACATTTGTCAGAGCACATCTCAGCAGCTGTAACTCCGGGTATTGTGCTCCACCATTTGTTTGATCTTACCTTCTATCTGTACGTGCATGTATATGTGAATTCATGTTACAATTATGTGTTTATTTTGTTTAAATGGTAGTGCCTCAAATCAGAGCACTGCAGAGATAAGATTTAAAGAAAGCAGATATGAGTCTTACTGCTGCATCTTGCACACAGGTGGTCCCCAGGAGCACAGGCTGTAACTTAATACCACATCTCCATCTCCATGAGGAGATTTGTACCAATGGAATAAAGCTAAAATTTAACCACAGATGTGTTTTTGAACAAAATCACAATATTCTGGGTCCAGTCAATGTAGTCGTTAATTCCCAATGCTATGTATAACACGGATAGTCACACAAGAAAAACATTTTCCAGCAGACAGAATTTTTGGACCATAGCAGTGTCGTGAAGTGACCTCTAGACTCAAACTGACCATGGGTGCAAAATCTCCAGCTGTAGTTGGTGGCTGTTCCACCAGTAACTTCTTGTTGAGAGCCACTTGACCAGCTGATGCAGGAAAAGCACTCAGTGAGGGGTGGGAGTTACAGAAGCTGTGAGGTGAGGTGAGGTACTTCCCTGATACTGGGGGCTCTGGGGAGATAAACACACCCTAAATCCCATAACTGACAGACTGGAGCAACCTTTTGATGGAAGGGCTTTTCTTTGCTTAACTTTGCCTGTTTGCTCAGCAGATTTACAGCAAAGGCTTGCAGTGTCCTAAGAGTGACTGAGGGGTGTAGAGGACACGTGGAGGTTCATCAGAAGTGCACACTACATTTATTTGACAGAGGAGGAAGAAAACTAAGAACATACCTGTGGCTAATGCAGTTTGCCCTGCTCTACAGAGATGGATCAAACTATTATTAAGGTGTACACTCGGTCTGAGTTCAGACTAAGCCTGAACTAGGCTCCCTTTTTTCTGTGGAATACTGACTCTATACTGCCAGTCAGAGGACTGGCAGTGTACACACTTCCTTTAGGGCAGTTGTTTGTAAGAGAAGTAGTTTCTGGCATCAACAGCTATCTTAAGGTATTTCTACTCCCGCGCTACCCCTTCAGCTGTACCAGCATGACTGCTCGTGCAAACGATGTTGCAAAATGGATCAGATGGCAGACTAGTGAAGTAGTTTTCTTGTGTCTGTGAAGCCTGTCTGACTCTAAGAATCTCATTGATGTGCACAGCTGTGAGGGTGGCACCATGCACAGGCAGGAATCCTGTAAGGCTCAAAGTTTCGCTTCATGTCATCCCAGCTTCAGGCATCTCCACTGGTTCGTACACAAACCCCACCTTGGCAGACCCTCACGTACCATCCCCAGCTTTCATGATTATTTCATGTGATTATATTTGTCATCTGTATATTTTCCTCAGATCTCAGGAAACTGAGGCCTCTATACCTTTCAAAACCAGCATTTGTTACTTGCAACACTACCTTAAGAAGAGATAGCAGGGAGATGGTCTCTCAAGAACCAGATTTCACATTACTATTGTTCATTTTGGCTTCTGCAAACATGGAAATTATTTCCTTGTACCCATATTTTGCAGGGTCTTTGTCTGCTAAGGAGTCTCGGTTTCTTTGACTGGTGAAATAAGGGATTGCAATAATAAAATGGCACCTTAGGCTTGGCTGGGAATGGGAATAAGTAACAGAGGAGCTTTCCTCTATCCCTGTCCCACCTGGATCTTGCTCCTGTGTTTAACACTGAACATCAGCCCTTCTTTCAGAATATACCCAAAACAAACAGCTGTGAAGCTCTAAAAGTCTACAACAAAGGCAGTGAACTGAACCCACAGGCAATAGGGCAAACCCAAGGGCAATAGTTATTATTGCCCTTCCAAGATGAAGTGAGAGAAAAGTCTCAGTTTCTCCAGCAGCTACCCCTGGGATGGCATACTTCAGCACAGCACCTCTCATCTATCTCATCAGGCTGATACAGAGATTTCATGGTAAATTCTAAGGCTTTACTGAGCCTGTCCAGGCACACGCTGCTGTGCTTACAACCTTGTAAGGGTCTTCTTGTAAGGGTCAATAAACTGTGGATTGCTATTCTGTTTGCTTGGGATTCATCTGTCAAAACCTGTGTTGATTCTCAGTTGATTTTAAGTTCAAGTACTTTGTTTCAAAAGCTAATCCTGCAAGCAGATAGTTGGGAGTCCTATGCATATAATTTTTTTGAGGGGTGAAGGGGGTGGGTGGGAAAGATTAATTAAGAAAGTTGATTTCATGGGTCTAGTTTATTTACTCTCATCCTTTCTGTAAAAAGGAATGAACTTTGGCAGGGTTAGTTTTCTGCTTTCATTCCACTAGAGGTAACAAAATGTAATTTTCTTTAACAAGGGCAAATCAGAAGGAACTTATCTTCTGCTCTTGAGGCTGAGACAGAAACAATGCTGCCTCATTCAAGTGGCTACCAGTCATTATGAAATGCATGAATAAGCAGCGACAATTAATTCAGTGAGGCTGGATGAAAATATTTTTTTGGTGATAGTGTAATGTAAATCATTGTTTTACACATTCCCTTTCAATGATTTAATTCATGCCTTTCTGACCCCCGCTGTGTTATGATTCATAGATTAGTGCTCATGTGTGTAATTTAACAGAGCTGAATAACAAGCAGCATAGAGACTCAAACAAATCCATGCATCTGATGTATTTATGATAAATTAGGAAAACATCATTAGTACCACGCAGAATGATTATGCTGATGCAAGTTCTACATAGGTACCTGTCAGGACAAGAAGAAAAATACACAAAACATTGTATAATGAGCAGTAAAACAGATGTAGGAATCCAAAACAATGTCAGGCACATAATCCATGTCATGTACTGTACCTGTATTCCAATAGATAAGCATCTGTTTTTCTTGAAGTGGTCCTTCTTCCTATCTTCTACTGCAACAGTGGCAATGGTTGTGGTGGTGGTGACAGTGGCAGTATTGTTCCCTACATGTTGGCTTGCAGGGCCATGGATCTGCGCATTGGCAGCTTCAATAGCAGCTGTCAGCGCCTTCATACTGTCCAGGCTTTCTGTGGAGTTGCTAAGTCCAGACTGACTGATGATATCTCCCCTCTGTCCATGCCCATCCATGTATGCATCTTGGGCAGACTCCGTGCTGCTCTGGGCTGTGATGGAAATAAAGGGTTTGGTGGTAGTTCTTGGCGGGACTGGAGGCGGTGTCTTCTTGTAGGTGGTAATGCAGGATGACACTGGAAAAAACATAGGAGAGTTCTTGTTTTACTGATGCTGCAGGGAAAATGGATGCAAATGTGATATCAAAGCACCAGTAAGCATGGACAGAGCAGAGGTGAGGAGGAGGCTGTTGGCCAAAGAGCCCCCAAAAGCTTCAGTTTAAGAGCTGTAGAAATACCTTGCTTGTCAGCGTCTTCTATTCCTCCTATGTGAGTGGCAGAATTGCCAATAGGGCAAATAGCGGGAGAAAATATCTATTTGCCAAGTTCTTCCTTAGTCTTTTTAGGTTTGTTTTCCTCAATATATTTTCTACTTGCTGTTCTAATTCCCATGGGAACAAGTCCTTCCACCAAAACATTTGTTCTGCTTATGGCTCCCAAACAAGATTCACAAGGATGATAAGTCTCCAACCACTTATCCTTACTGAACTGTACTCCGAGCAGTTTTATTGCAATTGTTTTCTGTCTCTCTACCCTGTCCTACTATATGCAGAATTTCAAACCACGTTTTTCTGATGAGAGAGAGAGGTTCCCAAATCATCCTTTATCGAAGTCTGTTAACACTCACCATGCTTGGACTTGTGTATTTCTTTCTATAAAATGTCTCACTTGTTGCATAGACTTCTCAAATACTTTGAAATGCTTTGTAAGTTGCTGAGGACATATTTAAAAAACCATTTTTCCGTGCTTAATTTCTCACCATAAATATAACATCAGTTCTGGAAAAAAAATCACTTGATTTTACACACAGGGTGTTAATGTAATGAAGTCAATGGCTAAAATCTGTCAGTCAGTGGGAAAGCTTAAGTATAAATGTTTGCAATAACAAAGACTTTAATAAAAGTTCATATTTTGAGGGCCATGCTCTCTTTGTAAGTGTCGCTATATGGAGTTAGAAGCTTAGCTTGAGGTTCCCAGGTTAAAACTATTGTTCTGTATACACAGAATTACATACATAAAGCACTACGCGGAGATAAAAACATCTTCCTTTAAGGGCTAGTAGGCAGCTCTGCATTACTGAAGTCCTGGAATGCTTTCAAGGGAGGAAAGAAAGTCCATTAAGAACAAAAAACAACCATAATATGCTCTTATTTTTTAACAAAATAAATGCAGGCATGAACCTGTGCAAAGTTCAGACACAAACTTGTTAACATAAATTCTTACTAACAGTAATCATATGGCAAGAAATGATTCATCAGATCATTTTAATTGGCAGACATCTATGCCACCCACATAAAAGGTAACCCTACTACAGCTGTTCTGCTCTCTGTTTGCACTGTATCTGCTTGTCGAGCCAGAAGCCATTATGGTATTTATTTGACTAGCTCACATCCATATGCCTCATATCTTCCTATAGCTGTAGGAATAGTTACAGTGTAAAAGGTGTTTCCAGGGCATGAAGTCACACGGGATTTTTTTAAAGGACTCTAGTATAAGTTTCTGATAATGTGTCTGAACCCATGTTAAACACGTTGAACGCTAATGGAAAAAAGAGTGTTTCAGGTAGTGAGGATTTTGAAACTATGATTCACTTCTGAAGAATCAAACAGAAACCACAGCATTTCTGAGAGAAGAGATGGCTAAAAATGGACTTGTCAAATTTTAACTCTGGGGAAGTGAATAGTGAATAGGGGTTAAAGGTGTTTAATAAAGTGCTCATGACAAGATCTATATCTGGAACTAACAGATAGGATGACAGTTTTACCAAGGGGATTATGAATGCTGTGCTGTTCTTCACTGGTTGTGATGCTGTCAAAAAGCATTTGTTTTGACGGCACATGCAGGTAAATCAGCTGCTGTTGCTGCAGCACAATCATGTATTCCAGGACTCATGGAGAATTGTGGAGGCTGCTGCTTGGGTCCGGATACCCCAGAAACACCCCACGTGGTTCATGGTCTGGAGAATGTTCTCCGAGTTGTGGAAATGCAAACTGAAATTCAGCACAGGGGAATTCAAAGCACACACACATGCATATATCCAGGTAACGCTTTGGGAAGCCGGTGCCAAACTTGTCTAATAGAGGTTCGTGAGCAACACTGCTTTGCAATTCAGCAAAGTATAAAATGCACCATTTAAAATATGCCAGGCAAGGTCACTGGGGAACTTCTGGGGACATGCCAGCACCTTCAGTACATCCCAGCATGGCACATAAGTATCATTTTCCTTACATAGCAGAGAGGGAAATGATAATGAAACATACTTGAAAAGGGGTCTTAGGTAGGAGAGAGAGCATCAAAACCGAAGAGCAAGCCTTAACAAGACGGGTCCCCACATCACTGGGCATCCCCGACTAGAAAGAAAGTCAATAGCAACTGTCTATTGACAAGCTACCATGCTCTCTGGACACAGCAATACAAATACAGAATCGCCTGATTAAGTTGTCTTTCATTCTGTTGGTAAATGTACTCAATGAGGAGTATAATCCACACTGCAATGAGAGATGTTTGCACTCAGCTAATTAAATCTGAAGTTATTCTTAAGAGGGGAGAGAATTGACAAGTCATACGGTGAAATTGTAAAGAGAAATAGCAAAACGTTCTTTTAGCAAGTCAAAACAAATCCTCGGTTTCCTGGAGTCACGCAGCACATACTGTACAGCTCCAGAGAAGCAGAGTGTGCAAGTCATAAAAGAACCCCAGGCACTTCATTGCTGGAAATGATGTAAGCTCCTGCCGCTCCTCTGCAGAAACGACAACAAAACAACGCCGCGGCCGCCGCCGCTGTCGGAGGCAGCTGCTCTGTGTCGGGGCTGGCCGAGCCCTCCGAGCCGCTGAGGCACAACAGTGAAAGGCACTCGGAGCAGCAGTTCTTCTCCGTGTGCTCTCAAGTACCCGGCAGCTTGTGTCAGGGCAACTTGAAGGATCTGCGGCTATTCAAGTGGCTACGGTATTTTGAATGTTAAGCTGTTCGAAAAAACGAAACGAGTCCTCCCCAAGAAAATTGTCAAAACCCTGGCGCTCTTCTTGTCCAGCCAGGAGAGCCTAAGCCTTCAATCGGTGCAGGGAGAGCACATCCATGCCGCGTTTTGCCCCTGCGGGCAAAGGAGGAAACTCATCTCTCCAGCTCTCCTGCAGCAGAGACTGCCCAGCAGGAGGACTCAGAGGGAGAAGACTACAGGATCACAGGACACGTGAAAAATTTGGAGAAATCCTCACTTCACACACACGGAACTTTCAAGGGGTTTTGCACATGAAAGCTAGTTTAATTCACATAAGGAAGTGAATTTAAAGGGCTGTATAAATTCCCTGATAAATATGTTCTTGGACATAGATCAAGGAGTGAAGTTCTGTGTGGAAACTGATCTGACTGGACAGTCAAGTCAAAGTAGTCTCGTGAATCATTAAATTATTTAGATATGGAGTTATTCAGAAAGATCTTTTTCTGAATAGTAAAAGTGTATAAGAACACTGAGTTTGACATAACATAGACTAGTTTCCACAGTATTTTCCAGAGAGCACACGCTGCTGAAGCAGGTACACATTCCTCTCCTAGGGCATATGCAAGGTTTAATCCAGAAACTAGTTAAGTCATGCACAAGAATCCTCAGACAGCCAAAGCACTTCCAATCAGGCTCACTGTTTCCAGTAAATCAGTTCTCCAAGTTATGCTCTCCTTTTCCTTTTGATCTTTACCCTATTTCTGTGGACTGTCTTCAGGTTACAGTTTAATCCCAAATACCTAGTGAAAAAAACACTTTCTCCAGATTAAAAAAAAAAACCATGGTGTTTGTCTTTCTAGCCAGTATTTCCAAACAACTAGCTCATGGGACAGGAATTTGGAACAGGGAGTGTCAACCACCCAGTTCAGAAGGAAGTCTAATGATAAAAAAAAATAATCCCAGATTGCATAATAATAAAGACTTGAATTTGAATGTTTCATTGTAAGAGTACTTCAGTTGTTTAAACATGCTCACCTGGGGAGATGAGCCCTCGGGAACAAACATCAGCATGCAAACACAAATTTTTAATGGAGTGAATGGGTGCTCAGGAGAACCCCAAGGCAGATTAATATTTGTGAAGGGATCAAATTCACGGAGTGCTTTGCACAGTTTAAGTGATGAGACACATCAGTAATACCTTTCTAACTTGGCAGTCTCATATAAACTTGGTTAACAAGAATAAATGAACGTGCAAATTTAAAATTAAGTAACATAATAGTGTTTCTTCTGAGAAGAAGCATGAACTCCAGAGTTTGAAAGAACCAATAAAGGACACAACTTTCTCAGCACAAGAAAGATGAGGACCTGTCGGAGTGGGTCTAGAGGAGGGCCATGAAGATGATTAATTGGTTGAAGCACCTCTCCTGTGAAGACAGGCTCAGAGACCTGGGGTTGTTTAGCCTGGAGAAGGCTCCAGGAAGGCCTCACTGTGGCCTTCCAGTATCTTAAGGGGCCTTACAAGAAGTAGGGAGAAGGACTTTTTATATGGGCAGATAGTGATGAGACAAAGGGCAGTGGTTTTAAACTGAGAGGGCAGGGTTAAATTAGATGCTAAGAAGAAATTTACTCAAAGGGTGGTGAGGCATTGGAGGTTGCCCAGAGAACTTGCGGGTGCGCCATCCCTGGAAATGCTCAAGGCCAAGCTGGATGGGGCCCTGAGTGACCTGGTCCAGCGGGTGGTATCCCTGCCCATGGCAGGGGGATTGGAATGAGATGATCTTTAAGATCGCTTTCAACACAAACCGTTCTATGAATCTATGATTCTAACTTGTACACAACTAAGTATTACGCTAAAAAACAGGAATTCTGCCACGCTGCACAGATGGACCTCAGTCTTCTGATTTACTGTCTGTTAAATGGGTGTGTTAACAGTGGTGCCCTTGCACCTCACACACGTGCCACACGAAACATGGATATAGGCAGATCTCAGCAGACCTAAGCTTCAGTACTGCAGCCCCTGAGTTTAGAGGTGCAGTGCTTGATTTGGCTTGTTAGACTCAAACCATACACTTATTGCCTTATATTTTTGAGATTTGGGGGGAATGTTTGAAAGTAGGGTTTCAGATCTTGTACTGTTATTTTTACATGCAAAAAATTGGTATGAAAACAGAGCATGCATTATCTTAATAAAAAACTAAGCAGATGGCTTCTGAGGATGTAGAGATTTACTGTTAAAAAACTGAAGCAAAGATTTTTATAAGAAGTTTTAAACTGCCCGAGGGAATAATACCACAGTGAGTTATGGATGTCATTATCCCAAATGAGAACTACTGAAATCTAGATACCACACCATCAGGAATTCTGCCAAGGCCATGCTTTTTCCAGACCTCCCTCACCGCCAAGCTGATAACTTATTCGACGAAAGCCTAAGCTTCACTGGCTTAGGAAACAGGCAAAACATATAACTAAAATCCTGCAGAAATTTATACAAAGTATTTAAACTATTTTTATGGCACACAATAGCACCACAGATTTAATATTGCATGTACTTGGAGGTTTAAAGCCATTGCTGGTGACCTTTTCATAAGTCTGGACATTTTTGTTTGCAAGTAGGGTGCCTCCAGCTTCCCAGCTGGATACAGTGAAGGATCTCCTGAAGGTGAGACTAAATATGGCTCATCCTGCATCTCAAATGAATTGAGTTGGAAAATCTGCATGTGCATACCCAGTGGATGACAGGTGAATATATCTCCAGCAGATATTTTTCTCCTTTTAATTTCTTCTGCTGGAAGCTGCTGATGCCAGTCAGAAGCTTAATTGCTATCCCAGGGAAGCTGAATTATTGTGCAGAGAACAGGTGAGACAGCCAAAGGTGTCTGCTAAATGCAGTTTATCACAAGGATATTATCACAAATTATGGATGCACAGACAAAATCCAGGGCATGTAGGCTTCCTAGGAGGACCCACTTTACTCCTTGTACTACACAGCCACTGCTGAACTTCTCTCTCTATAAAAATGGCCAGTACATTAACAGCACACAACTTAGGCAATTCAACTCTTGTGGCCCAAAAGTCAGGAGTCCATAAACAACTGAATCTCTGGAAAAAAAGATTTCACATTAACTGAAAGTTATTACCCAGAGTGGATCACTGATGGCTGATAATACTTAACTCTCAAAACGTGTGAACTTCACTGTTGTCAAGCAATTAGCACTTGGCTCTATCTATAGCTATATGCACACAGGTATCATATATACCTGCTGAAATTCAGTTAGGCTGAGAAAAGCCAGAAGAGAAACTGTTTTGGCCTTGCCCCTAAACTTTGGCTACCAACAAAGCATCTGGAAAAACACCCCTAAGAACTGCAATGATAAGGGCGCAAATCTGTTCAGGACAGATGCTCGCCTGTAGATCTGAAGATTCAAACTGCTTCAATACAGTCATGGTAGAAGGTCCCTGATACAGAATAGCAACCTCTACATGCAACGAAACATGCTGAAGGAAAAGAAAAAAGGAAAACAGTACAGCAGAATGGGGTTTTTTTTAGTTAGCATGTGAATTATTTACCATCTCTTTTCACCTGCATTTTTTTTCTGACAAAACTGGGGAAGCACTGCTTGATCTATTGCTGAAACTAAGTCTAGCAAACCATTCAAATGCTTTCTGAACTTTACCAAAACTTTATTTCTCCCCTCCACCCCCCCATATTGGAACAGTAATGGAAAACATGAAACATTATAATTTTAGATAAAAATATGGTACTTAAAACTATTCTATGTTTCAGAACTTATATGTCATGAAATCATCATGGTAAGAAATTAATAAGCTTTCTGAATATCAGTACTTTAATTTTGTAAAAGGCATTTATGGAAAACAAAGGAAACCTTGTGAAACATGGTAATTTATCCCACTTAGATCAAGAATGTGCAACAGTAAATAAATGTAATAATGTTCAGCTTAAGGAAATCAGATTCTTTTCCCATATATTTTCCAGGAAGCAACTTCACTGGCACTTTGATGTAACACTTTTTTATGTGTTACTGCAGCACTCCCGAATTCCAGAATTTGCATCTTTTCTCCTTGGCAATAATGTTAATAAAACAAAACGGGCAATTTTTTCTTTTTATGTGGAGTTGTGCTAACCAAATACAGACACATATATGTACATAGATCTTTAAGTAAAAACACAGTACAAGAACCAAACCCCAGATTTTCAGAAATGCAGGGGGTTGAACTCTCTGTAAGTATCTAGTCACCATAGTTAGAAGATGTATTTTAAAATTTTCAAATCTGAGCATGCTCTGAAAAACTCATCACTTATTTTTTTGCCTACCAATAATGGTTGAACGTAAAGGCTTTGTCTACAAGCGCTCATTTCAATTTCCTGGTGCTAATAACTTGAAAACCTGTCTCTTGTTTACATTTCTAAACTGGATCTGGATTCTTGAAAACATCACCTAAACTGTGAATACAAAACCTAATTTCCAGACCGCATCAGTAGCTCTTTCAACATGCCAGAAGTGAGTGTGCCATAGTGGAGCCCACACTTGCCACTGTGTTTGGGTATGTCACCATAGGTGCTATTTCTTGAAATTACCATGTAATATCAGTAACTACTGGTGCTGGACAGATTAATACACTCTTGCATATATGCTCTTCTTTCAGTTACAGAAGGAATAGTTAATATCTGAGCAGCCAGGAGGCTTAAACCCTATCAAATCTGGAGATAGATCAAGGCAGATGTGTGGTCAGAACCAAGCCCACGTGTAAGCAAAGATCTGTTCTTTACTGAAGCAAGTACTGTGTGATGTGCCCTCCTTCACAGTTTGTTAAGAAGAACTGCATTTTGTCCTTCCTGAGCCTCTGCTGCCAATGTCTCATCCGTCCATGGTGGCAGACTGATGATAAAGCAAGTTTAGCAGTCAGTAATTTTAGGAGGAGTTTGTCACAAATTCAATTGAGAAATTGCAAGTTGAAATTGTATAGTTCTTGTCACGGGAGATTGGACTAGAGAATAATTAGGATTTTCCCTTCTGAATCTCTGAATCCCAGAAACCAACCTGTGAACCTAGAGGAGATTTAAGCAAGCCAGTTATCTCTGAGTAATCTGATCATGTAACATTTAAGTTAGCTAGGTATTAATGTTGCATCACTCTTTTCAACATTATGGCAAGGATTTTCTTTTAAGCTCTTTAATGCAGCTAACTTTCAAAAGGCAACACTTGGCTGGGGTATTGACATTTCAAAGTGTGACTTCTGTATAAGAAAAAATGTCTATAAAAGTTGTTCACCCTTCCTCAAGCTGGAAATGTACCTTCTTTGTTTGCTGCTGATGTTAGCAAGGAAACAAGTTTCTACTGGTTTTTACTCCCAGGGGTTTTCTGAATACTTAATAAACTTAAGGTAGGGTAAGCAGAATTGCACACATTGGTATCAAGCTGGTCTCACAGAATTTGATTAGTGATGCATCTAAATTGGCTTAGAAATTAATTAGTTTAAATTGCTGCAAACCCACCCCTGATGTGGACACATTTAGAAGTGAATATAACTGTTAATGTCTTTTTAAAATTTAAATGAAAATGAAGGAAATAAGAGTGATTCTTTCAAATAATTTATTGCAATTAACTGCATCAGTTCAATGATTTTAAAGTGATTTCCTTTTATGCCATGGTGTGCAAACAAGCTGTACATTGTTATCAGTTACATCCACTTGAATCCACTGAAAACTGTATAAGTATCATTTAACCCAATAAGAGCTTGTGAAGTTTAATTTTCTGGGTCATAATCAGTTTTCAGGGTTGCTGTATGTGAGTTCATTTGTGCCTGCAGGGTTTGCTTACTTTTATATCTGGGATTTTTTTAAAGCTACACTAAACCAGAGAACTCAATTTCTAATGCGTTGTTATTAATGAACTTTTCAAAGCTGACCCACAATGGGGAAGTTCTGCACTATGAGACAGCTGTGTATATATATATACACATGCATACACATACAGGACAGTTATACTCCTCCAGTCACTAGGGGACTGGCATACACAGCAAATACAGAAATGTAGGTACACTAGTTTTACATGCTATTCAACCCTAAGGCGGTTCAGAAGATTTTAAGCAATCAAGAAAGTCATTCCTCTGACACAGACTATTCAAATGCATTTAGTATAGCCCAGATGAAGTAGGATTTACTATTTTTGGTACAGTAGCCACCTACTTTTATTAATCAAATTACTTTATGATGCTGCTGAGTATAGGTTGTGATTCCTCACAGCAGAAAGCACTTTGTCACCTGATCCAACAACTAACTCAAATCTCTTTAAACTCTTAAAAAGAAAGTATATGTTTAAGTTTTTTTTCTCAGTACCTGGTGCCATCAAGGCATTACTTCTTTGACATTGTCTCAAAATTCAACATCTGAGTTTTGAGAATCTTGTTTTATGCTACTTGATATGTAAGATTGTATTAAATAGTTTGGCTAAGAGTAAAAAGCTATTCAAATGACAGTGATGATGAAGGGCTGCTGTATTTTAATCAGATGGATGTTGGGAAGAAACTACAAATGCCAAAGACAAGAAAATAAAAGGCAAGATCAACTAAAAGAAGAATGTGATTGACAAAAACAATAGGAACAACTTTTTAGCTACTATGAAGTGCCATGAAGCACCACAAGAATTGATTGAAACCATTTTACTGTGAATTTCAGTGTAACACTATGGGGTCAAAAGACCTGTGCAGGTATAACAGCACACTATGTTATTCTCATAGACAAATACCTATAAACATAACTAGAAAACCAGGTTTCAGGAAGAAAAGTATCACGTGCCTATTGAGCAAGAACATCTGTTCAGACAGGGAAGTACTGACTTGTTTTTAAGCAGCCAGTACTGCATTTTTCAGCACACTTACCACTTTTGGGGTGTTCCAATCCAAGCAGGAATGTCTAAAACAAGCAAGTTATGCTCATGTATTTCCTAAAAAATCCAAACCAAAACCAAAAGCAAGAGCAGCTTGCAGGAGGAAGAAGGGAGGGAAGAAGGAAAATTACACCTAAATCTGTGCTCCAGGCTGAAGAGTGACTTGTCACCTGAGAGAGAAAATTATCCCCCAGCTCAAAAGTTCTGCCTCTGCTGATAGGGTTATCAGATGACCTGCAAAAAGTCACCTGTCAGGGCAGATCCTCTAGCACTGTGGGGGAAAATCCAATCCCGTCTCAAATGAGGAGGAAATGTAGACAAAGTGTTTACACAAGACGTTATACTTATCTTTGGTCTAATTTCAGGTAAAATAGCAAAACAGAGGCTTGAGAATGTCAGCACTTTTCTTGAATTAACTTGAAAAAAATTGGATTGTTTGGTGAACAACGCATATGAAAAATATGTTTGAAATACGTATGTGGTGTTGAGAGGAATTAAAATCTACACCAAACCCTGATTTCTATCCTCTCATTTTACATTCAAATGAACAAGTCACATCCTTGCTCAGTGACAGGTCTGAGGTCACCGTGAGTGACCTCATCTTTTCAGCTATTTGCTTGTTTTTATGACAAGAGTCCTATTTAATAATGCAACAAGTCAGCTGAAAATACTCTTAGTGTGAGAAATTCCTAATGATCAGCCCAAGTGCCCTGAGCACAAAAAATATTGACATCTCATTTACAGTCATTATAGTGTACAGATAAGAGCATTTCAATAAATCTGAGCACAAAAATCACTTATTGTTGGGAGTCCTGAATCAGCACCCAGAAGACATTTAGGTAAAGAAAGATTGTAGCCCTGGCATGCATGAAAGAGGACTGACCAGTCTTGTGTGACTTTTAAGCAAGGTTTGAGTGAATGACATTGTAATTTCTTTCCACATATGTCTCCATTTATTAAAGAAATGCCTGTAATACAGATTCACAGTTTGTTGATGTCAGACACAAACCCCCATATCTTTCTTGGAGACACTAACTGCATGCCTGATAATAGTCTAACAGCCTTTTTTCCTTATTTTTTTTTAATTTCTTTTTTATTAAAAAAAGAAATCAATCTAGTAGAGGCAGAAAATGTAAAACTTGCCATCATGATCCTGAAACCCTGAATTTGTGCCATATCATTCCAGTGGCAAAAATCATGGGTTTATTTTACATAATTTCCACAAGGACAAGAAACATTGTCACAGTACAGAACCACGAGAATAAACTTTTCTTTCTCCAAACCACTCATTTTATTTTCCACTTACAGTTTACTTTAGCAAGAAACTTTGGAATTAGTGCTCATCATTAGCACCCCCCTTTTCTCTAACCCCTAGACGGCAAAATAATTTTAGCATTTCTCACCTTTACTTAAACGTAAAAAAATGACTAATGCATTTTGTGGTGACTTAGCTAAAAGATAAACCCAGACATTCCGGGCTGGCTAAGTTAAAAAGTGGACCCAGGACACGTATTTGAGACACAAGAAGACAAAGCAAACAAGCCCAAACAAATTTTGACACTTCCAATTATTCAGACCTTTTGAATCTTTAGACTACATAAGTGCTTTCTGAAGAGCACAAGGCCAATAGAAAATCTTTGCAAACTGAATCCTACAAATCCATACAATTTCACATGCACGTAGCTAATACTCCAGACCTCTCCGTGCATGAAATGCAGGAAAGATCAAATTTATAACCAAAGCTACAAGTTTTGAGTTTTCTCCCTACAGTTTCCTGCCCCAGCCTGAAACTTCCTCTTCTTAGTCATCTGTTTAATAAGACCTTTTTATCACACCCCCATATTACCCTGATAGACTTGGTGTTTACCTTGGATTGCAAATCCATTTCTGAGACTTTACTGGGTAAACCCAAATCTCTGACTGAAGATGCTACCACAGGCTTACAGGATGTGAAAGAAAGGGGAAGAAATCAAGTCTGGATCCTCTTATCCAAATTGGTCAGTTAAAAATAAATAAATAAATAAATAAATAAATAAATAAATAAATAAATAAATAAACAAATAAATAAATAAACAAATAAATAAATACACTAATGCAAATAGCTGCAAATGTTGGTCAAAACCAAGGATTCTAAGCAGAGCAGCTCTCAACCTGGTTCAATTCAGGCTGTTTCGTTCATCTCTGCTTGGCTTGCAAACCTTTCTATGACCTCAATTTCTGTTTGCACGGATGTTTGAAGACTGTCTGTCTTAACACCAGCACCTTTATCTGCCTGGTTAACATGTGGTTATTCATTATTTGTTATTCTCATCAAATTACAGAGTCTGAGCAGCATCACTGTCAAATGCCAATCACTGAGCACAAAAAGCAAATAATTAAAATGGACAGATGATGAAAAATCCACAGGCCAGGGTCTGCTTTTCCTAAACTATCTGTTAACAAATGAAAAACAATTACGTGTGTAATAATGAGGACTGTTCACAAACAACTTGGGAACTGGAAAAAGAAATTAAAATTCAAGGTTAAAATCAGTTCCAGTGAGTACATCAGTCAGCTCTTGCTACTAACAATATTAATATCATTTACTTCTTATCACAGGAGATGTAAGAGGATACACAGAGTGTGCATAACTGTAGGTCACAGCAGCATCATCCACGGCTGCCCTGCACCCAGCTGAGAGGATGGGTTGAGGCTAGTTGGATGCTTTCCAGAAGAGCTATTACTCTGGAGTAATTATGCATTTTGGAAGTGGTTTAAACTGAATCACTACACCCCCATTTTTTATTTGAGATTAAGGGTATCCAGATGAAGAGCTATTGTGGAACAACAACAGTGCTTTTGGAGAATTTCCAGAGTTAGAGAGACTTTACTGCAGAGAGGTACAGCACACTGAGCCAGCAGTCTTCTCCCACAACCTTTGGTTTCCTCAGAGTCTGTCAAAGGTTGGGCAGGTCTGACTCCCTTCAGCTTTTAAAGACTTAAAGGGCAATATTCAAGATACTTTGGCTAAGTGACTTGGATGAAGAAAACAGCAACAAAGTGCGTGCACGAACTTGTTTCTATCTAAGATTTCTCAGGGTACAGACTCCCCTACCTGCACAATGATTAGAAAAAGTGTGAACAAATGCATTTTAATAATTTCAAAGGCAGCTTATTACACATACAATGCCGTTCTTTTATGTCTAAAATTGCTGTTTAATTCATGTACACGAGGAGTGAAATATACTCAAAAAGTGAAGAGGAACTTTCTTAGCAGCTTTCCTGAATTTAGCGCTTCAGCCTGTGGGTGAGCCATATTTTTCTTGTTATCCCATTCAGTTGACTTTTCTGTACATGTGTTGAATGTGCTATGTATTAACATCCAAGTAGGCCACCACAGCAGTTTTCTTTGAGACTGGGAACCTGCTGATCTGACCTGCTTATCAAGAGAAAAATGTCATCTCAACAGGACAAAATTGCTTCACATTTCTCCTCCCTATTTTCTTCCTGCAAGCAATTATTTTAACCCCCTAGAGCCAAGTAAAAAGTCACTGGTCTAGGAATTTTTTTCCTTTTTCTTATTTTCTAGTATTTTTTACAGAATTCAAAAAATATAGAAACACTTTTCTTTATATAAAAGTTTAAAGTGTAAAGGTGGAAAAGCATACCCTTAAGGCTCTTTATATAAGCCTGTGTGAAATCACTTTGTGTCTATTTTTAAGCACATCAAGTGGAATTTAGATGCTTATACAGCAAAACAAATATCTCTGTTTATGAGCAACCCTATAATGATAAAGGAAAAAGTGCAAAACCTTTCAGGACAGAAATAATTTCAAACCTTGCCATGTTGGCACAACAGAATGGAAGTGGTCTCTGTTGGGCACAGAATCATAGAATCATGAAGATCCGAGATCTCCAAAATCATTAAGTCCAACCTTCAACTGAATACGACTCATTAAAACCATATCATGAAGTGCCACGTCTGCTTGGTTTTTGAACACTTCCAGGAATGACTTCCAGGTGACTCCACCACTTCCCTAGGGAGCCTGTTCCATTGCTTAGCATATTAGGAGTCCTTCAGGATGGAAAGCACTATTCACTCTAATTTAAGTTGGCATTACAGTTTGTGTCCTAAGCTGCTCTGAAATGTTCCAGAGCCTTCTTTTGCTCACTTCCACTTTTACAAGTTAAAAGTAAGACCTCCTAGATTATGGTATTAGCCTCACTAAGGAGACCTGAGCACACAGTACTTCCCTCTCCCTTATAAATGACATGTTGTCAAAAGAAAAACTGGGTTAAAAAGGCTATATTTCACATTCTTCAGACTGTTTTGTGCCACTTGGTCAAGAATTGAGCTTCCCATGACCTTCCACAGCCTGCCATGTGTGAAATGCATCCTACGTGACAATTTTAACATCAGTTGCATCATTAACACATGTTCCTGACTGCACAATGTTTTTTTGCACTTTGCCAGATGAGGCAGAGGCTAGATGAATTGTTACTGCGCACATGCAGTTTTCTAATAAAAACAATATGGCGTTATTGTTCTTGGAAAGGCGTTTGGAAAATCTTAACGCGCGTTGTATAACGTGCATCAGGGTGACAGGTGGGCGAGGCACCGCGTGTGGGGCAAGGAAGAGGAGCCCACACGTACAATAAATACCCGTGTGCTTGTACTTGCCTGAACACATAAATACAGCCACCCATGCACACCCATACAAAGCTATGTTCATCTTCAACTCTGCCTTTGAGTTTTGCTTTTCTTCTCATCTTGCATGATGCAACAAATTTCAAGGCGTACTTTTCTCCCGGGCTTCAATTTGTATCTTTGGGGTTTTTTTATGGGATGCTCCTTTTGGGTAGCATTCTCAGCTTCCCCAGCATATGACACTGGGAGGGATTATTTGGTCTATCCACAGCTTTCATGTAAACCCCAAAGTATCTTGTAACACTGACTATGCAGACTCAAATCCCAACACTAAATGAAAACACATAGAACTTGCAGTAATAAAAAGGCTAAAACCTCAAAACTGAAAAGCTATGGGAAGTGAGCAGAAGAGCTTCAAAGGCTTGGCCAGTGTCCTGGTCCTTTCTAGACGAGGATGAAGCTGCCCAGGTGATCCTTTCCTACAGATAAACTAGGTAAAGACCACAGGTTAAAGAAGTCAATGTCGCCAGCATGAACTGTTTTGGATCCAAAGGCAACTTAGTTCCCTGCCAGTTCTTCACTTCACAGAACAGCATGTGGAGATATACTCAGAAATGTGTTTTCTTGAAACAGTTTTCTTCGGCTTTAAGGTAAATGTACATGCATGTGCATCTATTTTTATAAAGGTGTTACCGGGACATGGAGAGAATTATAGTTAATATGCACCAGATGTCCTACAGCTTTTTGTCAAAGACAAAAACCCTGCAGCTCAGTTGCTCACTATGGGCTAAAAAAAAAAAATTCTGCTTATGAGCAAAATAATGCACATTATTTCACTGCTCATTCTAACACCAGCCCTATAATTACTGGATTCTCAACTATCTTCCATATTCCCCTTGAGCTATGAATTACAAGTTTTCAACATATTGGATACTAATACTGTGGTATGATTAGATTACCATTTGCACAGGTTGCCAAAGCAGAAGAATAGCTCATCTAAGTATGAATAGATTCATTTGCTTGAAGAGAATTTTCTTTACCTTTCAGACTAATCATCTGTGTCTAACACAGGGTAAAAAGAACACAAATTATTTTCAGGCTAGCTTCTCTTAGAAAATAAAATGACCTCCCTAGTTTTTATATCCCAGTGTTTGAAGGCATGCAGACTTGTGGGTTTTGTCCGGCTGCTCGGAGGAAAGCTGTTTGCAGAATGCAGATACAGACCTGTTTTCTGCTGTAGATGGAATCCATTAGTCACTAAGGAGGCTAGAGCATAATGGAAAGTAGCCATTTTGTGTTCATTTTAGTGCACAGCCTTGGAGGGGAGAAACACACAGTTCCATGTAACTTTTGATGTGCTATTGAATAGAATATAAAGATTATAAATATTTTATTAGTTGGTTATGGGTTAAAAAGGTGATTTGTACAGAGTAGATATTTCCCTTTGGAATTCATGAAAACATAACAGCTTTGAACTTGAAACAAGGACCAGCATTTGAGGATATCTGTTATTTGTAGACTATTTGTTAAGTGAGCATTTAACAGGATGTTCAGAAACACTCAGATCACCAGTATGCCAGGAACTCCTGTTCCAGTGCCACCAAGCACCTGTAACCCAGCGTAAGGGGCAGCACCTCTCACAGCTTCCTCGTGCTGCCAGAAGTGCAGGTGAAGCAGGCAGGTGAATCCACTCTACTGTCCATTCAAATAAATAGGTAATAGATCACATGCAACACACTTGTTTTTTGTGGAAGCTGACACACCGCATGTGGCAGCTTTGGTAACTCACCAGCTCCACTCACCCACTGTTGATGGGACCCTGGTTTTGCTAAAATGCATTCACATCCTTGCTCTACACCACAGGATAAAGCACACAGACCCACACGTTGCCTTCCCAGCTGTTCACATCTTACAAAGGTTTTTGGTGGATGCAAAATGCCAGAGAAATCAGTGAAAACTCTTAGGAACTTCCAGTGGGCCTTTGTGGGCCATCCCTTGTGTTTGCAAGTGAAATTCCTGCCACACATTTGTGGCCTGCTTGGAACCCTTCTTGCCTGTGTTTTAACTCTCTGGTTTATGATTTTATTATTTTAATATGGTCTTCAGACCATCTGCAAACCACCACTGCCTTATGATATTTCTCTGCAGTGATTACATTAAAACCTTGTTAAAAAGGCAAAGCTAAACAACTTTGGAGATGCTCAAGGAGAACCACAGATTTCTTCTTGATATGCATCATTATGTAGTTAAACATTCCATGAAACACAAGGATATTTATTATTCAACAGATTACACTCTGTTACAGGTTAAGCTAGTCTGGGCTAAAAAAGGACAGCATTATTTAATTAATGATGGTTTTCAAATTACATCCAGAGAGAGAATAGCTGCCTTTTCAGTTTTTGTTAGCCCATATGTGGCCATGTGAGCACAGCTCACAGAAATACTACTCCCTTCTCCCTTGCTCACACATTGTTCTCCTGACTTTGTCCTGACTGTTCCTGGACAGTTTTCCATTCTAACAAGCATCTATGCAAACAAAAACATGCTTCCTGTAGGGAAAAGAAGCTGTTTACCTCGGAGTGTCCACACCTCTCTCTGTCTGCAGGACAAACACTCACTGTGTTTTCTACTGTGGCCTCTCTCCAAGCTTTCTGCCCCTTCCCCAGTCTGGCCTCACACTGCAGCCTTGCAGATGCTCTTCCCGAGCCTCACTGCCTTCCCTAAACAGGTGCGACTACAGCTGAATTCCTCCTTTCCCACAAACTCTTAGGACACCATATTTTTGCTTCAGAGTTCAATGCATCGTTGGATCACCGGCCTCTTGTGCCTGTGCTGTTGTGCTTTCTGCAACAACATAGTAAATGTCACCCTCTTTGTCCAGAAGGATAAAATCCCTGTCTAAGTGCCTACTCACTGCACAGAGTATGCACAAAATGCCTGAAGTTTTCCATGCTGTTTATGTCCTGTTACAGTACTGTCTGTCTGAAAATCCCAGTTACGACTTGGCTCCTGTGTGCTGAGCAGTTTCAATCTGGATAATTTCAGTTTCTTGCTGCAAAAGGAAATCCGAAACAAATACAAAGCACACTCACAATCCACTTAGCAAATATTTCCAGAAAACAAAAAGAGGAAAAATCTGGGAGAACCTGTACAAATGGCTATAAATACCTGGAAACCACAGGCACTGTGTCAAGTAACTTATCCCACCCTCCTTACAAGAGCTGTATTTGCAGGGGATGAACTACCCTTTGGCAATGTCTGCCTCCCTCCCTTTACTGAACATCAGGCCCAGATGGCTAATTTTGGATGGCCAATTAGGCAAGAGGAATCCCAGTGCTAAACAACTTCAGCATGCTGCCGCACAAAGTTGCCCCTGTTTATATTTATTCTCTTTCCTCCATTTTTGTTGAGCTCTGAGATGAAAATCTGGAGACAAAGAGATACTATTCTACCCGCAGAGTTTATCTGTCTCAGATGCATTGCTTGTCTATACACAGAAGAGCTCCACTTTGCTGTTTGTGTAGTGCTGTGCAGTGGAAATCAGCAGTTTGTAGACAGCTCTTTCTAAGATCAGGAGAACAAATGCTTGTTTCTTTTCTCTCTGATTTCCTCCGAGTTAACAATAGATATTGACCTTATGGAATCGCTGTAGCACATTGTGAATTATGTATGAAATGCAATTTCCCTGTCTGCCATGGACATGTTTGACTATGCTGTCTGCAGCACTCATCATCAGAGGGCTTGCAGTGTTCCCAGAGACACAGCTAGGGCAACTGAATTCACCATGAATAAACTGTCAATTTTCAATTAAAATAAAATCATTTTTCATTCCTTAAAATCCAAGTTCTTAAAAGCAATCAGCTTCTCATAGCTCCTATCTCACCTCCTAACACAGTTTAAACCTTTTCATAGAATCATGGAATTGTTAAGGTTAGAAAAGAACTCTGAGATCATCACTTCCAACCAAACCATTAACCCAGCACTGCACAGTCCATCACTAAATCATATACCCAAATGCCACATCCACGTATCTTTTGAACACTTCCAGGGATGGTGGTTCCATCACTTCCTTGGGCAGCCTATTCCAGTGCCTGACTACTCTTTATGGGGAGAAATTTTTCCTAACGTCTGATATAAACCTCCCCTGGCACAACTTGTGGCCATCTCCTCTTGTCCTGTCCCTTATTGCCTGGGAGATGAGCCTCATTATAACCTCCTTTCAGGCATTTGTAGAGAGCAATAAGGTCTCCCCTGAGCCTCCTTCTTCCCAGGAGAACCCCAGCTCCTCAGCTCCTCCTCATAAGAGTTGTGCTCTAAAAGTATGTTCTATTCACCCAAGGGTTCACCATGACCTTATAGTGAAGTGCAATGTTAAGTAAACAGAATGCCAAAGAGTAGAATAGAATAGAATAGAATAGAATAGAATAGAATAGAATAGAATAGAATAGAATATTTTAGTTGGAAAGGTCCTACAACAATCTAGTCCAACTGCCTTTCCACTTCAGGGCTGACAAGAAGTTGAAGCAAATTATTAAGGGCATTGCCCAAATGCCTCTTAAATGTGGACAGGGATGGGGCACTAACCATTTTCCTAGGACGCCTGGTAAAAAAACCAAATCACAGTCAAGGGAGATTCAAAAGCATGGGCAGATGCCTCACTAGCAAGCCTAGAGTCTAGAAATCAACAATGGTGATAGTTTACCTATTCTTTCTTTCCAACAAAACTCACTTCAGTAAAAATCTCGGGGATTACATGATATGTGTGATTTCAGACAAGAGGTCTCATACAGAGAAAATCTGACTTTCATGGGTAGTTTTCTGGCTTGTGCTGGTTCCCTGGTCAGCAGGTTTCTTGTGCCCTCCAATTTGATCATCAGAGATCTTCTGTGAGGTTTATGCATGTGACTGTTCTCAGAAACTAAGGCAAATCAGAAAGAAGCAGCTGATTTCTCAGTGGGAACACATATTTTTAAAAAATCTAATCAGAATATTTCTCCATAGTTGGGTTATTAAGAAGGTGGAACATAAGCACATTTTTACAGCATTAATAATTTTTCCTTCCTTGTGTTACATTCACTTTTAAAGTGTGTAATCGGTGTTTTTTCCTCCTCATCCTACTTTTATTATCATCCTAAGAAAAAAATGCCAGTGTAACAACTAAAATAAATGGAACCACTTATTAACAATACACAAAAAGCTACAGGAGACGGCTGAATTACTGAAGCTATTGTGAGGAAATTTCAGCCAGGTGTTTTTTTTCTCTCCTCTGGTGCAAACCTCATTAACAACATACAGTGTGTACACCAGGAATGTAGGCTTTGGTCCTGGATGCTTAATGGAGTAGGAGCCTAGCAGCAGCCTCTGGCAACACGGGAACAACATCCAGTCCCACTGCTGCTTTTCTGACACTGAAATGTTTTTTGGGGAGCACCATCTACACTCATACTTGAGCTAGTGACATAAGTAGAGGCAGAAAATGTACGCAAGCTGCCTTTAACTGATGAGCGCGTGAGTAGATCGGACGAGCACTCAAGTAGAGCAAGGAGATTTGCGTCAATAGTTCATTCTGCTGATGCAAGGGTTGTCCTGTAAATTGCACCCAAAAGCAAGCAGAGTTGGCTTGGAATGTTTACTTCTGAAAATGAATCACAAAATGGAGTATTAAAATGCACCAAATCCTGAGTTCCTTGTGGGCATGTGTAATTTGTACTCGCGGAAACTGCAGGAGCCTTCTTTTTTCCTGCTTTCAAGTAATTAAGAGTGAAACTGTTCAGCCGTTTGCGTGCAGTGGATTTGCTGTTCCCTCACTTACACTGCTATGTCCTGTTATACATTACACATCCAAGGATTACATATTTTATACACTTTTGATCTTGTGGTGGAAATAAATTTTACAAGCCAGCCAAACTTCTCTTAACCACATATGCATCTGCTGCCTCCCTGAAGCTTGCTGACAGTTAATTCCCTTCACATCTCCTGTAGCTGCACAAGAGGTACTGTTCCCAGTGCCCTTGCAAGGTTAAAGCCAGCTCCCACCCCACATGACTAAATCAAAGCATTCCAAAAAACCAAAGGGACAGTCAAGTCTCTGGAATTTCAAAGCAAACATTTTCTGTATGTCTGGTGCTTCAACTCCTGCCAAGTCATTTCTCCTAGTAATCATATGTTTTGTTTAGCACACCAGCCCAGCTTCTGACTCCCTTTTCACTGACAGAGCAGAGGCTTTGATTCTGGCCTGACATACACCTGGATAAATCAACCAAGGTGTGCCGGTTTGGCCAAAATCTAGTAAGATAGCCCCTGAGAGAAAACCAGGTTGCAACCACCCTTCCCCCCCCTTCCCACAGTATTACTTTTTGGGCATAGAGCATGATAGGGGATACACATGATAGAGTCACCCCAAGACACAAGGTCAATAGAACTACACAGGTATAAATTGAAAAGAAATAGATCCAGATTTGTGACTTTGTACACATACGTCGTGTAGTAAGAACGCACCATGATTGTTCCAGCACATCCATAGACACACTGACCAGCCATGAGCAGGTGCATTTCTGGGAATGGGGGGTCACTGTGGCTGGACACTAGGCAGCTTGTGTTGAATAACACACTGCTATCCCTCGGAGGACCACTCAGTGTTGCCCTGTACGTAGGGTGATCTGATATGGGACTGTGCCACACTGCAAGGCAGAGCTGCCAGCTTTGTGCCACTTCACAGACTCAGGGCCACGTGGCTGCCATCAGAAGGTCAGATCTGATACTGCAAGGGTTAAACTAGCAGGTCCAGACCCAACACTGGGCTCCACTTACCATAAAACCCAAGGACAGGTATCATTTCCCAGCTTAACTCCTGCAAGAAAGAGCAGCTCTCTCTCTCACACACACGCATTGTGGTCCCTCGCACTCTTTCCCTTCTGTCTTTCCTCATTCATGCCCACTCTAAGTTTCTTTAAACTGCAATTGGATAATGTCCCCAGCTCTGAGGGAACCCCTTGTCAGGGCAATCCCTGGGAATATCTCTCCTATCTATGAAAGAGTGCAGCTAAATTGCCAAAGAACTGACTAGAGATATGGTTCTTTCTTTACAGCAGAATCCCCTTTTACCAGCAACTATGTTTAAGGACTTGACACAACACATATGCTTAACACAGTACATATGCTTACACACTCATGCTTCTGTATTTTATCTCCTGCCAAATAAGACGCTGTATTTCTGAATATTGTGATCCCTGTCTGTGTCTCATTGGAGCTTTGGACCTTAGCCTGTGCGCTTGCTACTCTCGACCTCAGAGATCCCAAATGTCTAGGGACCATTTGAACAGATTTCCCCCCAAATTTCATGTTTTTACTCTTCATGTACATGTGGCTCTTATTCACATGCAAAAGCCCTGTGCCTAACAACACACAGACAACCCTACAGTAAATATAAAGAGTACTGCTTCGTTCCTTAAGGTTTCCAGTGTCCTCTCTCTGCCTTGAGCGATGTCCCACAATCTAATTTGCTTTAAAGAATAGCCCTCAAAATACTTTTCAGGAACTTGCTTAATCTGGTATTAGTCATGCTTCTAATATTACAAGGAAGACCTTGAATGACATTTAGCTAACAGGCAGTGTGTAGCTATGGACATAATTATTTCTGAGGTAAAGACCTTGAGCTGAATGTGCATATGGTTTACATTCGTTTTTTAAGAGAAGCTCCTAATGAAGCACATTCCCTATCCCACAAGGCACATTAATCTGCAAAAATGGTGGAGATGAAATCTTACCATTAATAATTAAATTTTTGTTGCTACCACAGTGGCGATCATTAAGCAATTACCATTTGTCTTTGGAGCTATTTGTTCAGATCAGTTTGTAAATAGATCCTTGCTTTCATGAGTCTGATACATTAAAAATAAAAAAAGAAAAATAGCAAGATACCTCCTGTTCAGAAGATGCCAAGGACTTCTTCAAATATAATGGGTTCTGCCACAAGCACCATAGGCCTTTTATCTGCATTTTGTTCACAGTCTTCGATGTATTTCTCAACAAGCAGAAAGCAATATCCATTACTTTTACTACTTTCAAAATTAGTAAGAGAATTTCTGAGGAAGTATACAAACTCTGAATTGAGGCAAGGCCACCACTGTCAAACACATGAAGCTACCGGGATCACTTCTGTGCTTAACGAGTTGTAGTTGGTGAGTCTTGTTCAGAGTGTGTGTCCTAACAACCACCTGCACAGCTCAGTGTTGTGACCTCATGCACAAGTGACCTACACAGAGGAGGCAAAGCTCAGGCACAGGTGGTTTTGGGATATTCTTCATACTGTCACCAAAGGGGAAACTACGGATGGACTTAGTGACTGCTGCTGGTCAGGTGTCCTCAGTAAAGGCAGTTGTTGACCTGCTGATGCTGTGTCTTCCCTCAATGGAAACATCCCTAGAGAGTCTTGCTTCCCAGGATCCCAGGCAAGACAGGGCTCACCAGCTTCCATGCAAATGCTTAGAGCACAGACAGTTTAGACCCTTACTTTGCCTCAACACCCTCCCTCCATATCCATGCCAAAATCCAGGTATGAGAACTTGAAGTTTGAAGGTACGATGTTCGTTTTTTTGCCACAAGTTTTCTGACATCAGTAACATGTTTGAAGTGCTGCTGCTTTTCGCTTTCTTTTTGCTCGCTCCTAAAACCACATTTTTTTCGTGGAAAAGAAGAAAGAAGATGGTTCTATAGTTTGGATCGTAGAAGGCTGTGAGTGTGTCAGTGAAACTGTACTCAGAAGAAGATTGGGCTAAAAGTGTTTGTAACCACTAATGAACATAATCACCTCTTTTACTATTCACAAAGCTTGGAAAAACTTTTTTGGTGTTTTTTGTTATGCAGCATCATTCTATAACACCTCTTATGGAACTAGGTCAGATTTTAGCACTTGTTAAGCAACTTGCTTCAACTGTATTTCAGCATATTCAGTGTTGATGGTTTGTGGCTGAGCAATTTTCATCACACCTGACTCTTACTGTTTATTTGTTAATGGAAACTTTTGTAAAGTGCCTGCAAAAAAAATCTGAGTATCTGAGAAATGAAAAGTTCTCTTTGAACTTCCCATGAAAAATACCTGTAAAGAGCAAAGGATACTATTCGAAGAGACTTTATGTTACTTTTCAGACAAAAATTGTATGGGGGAGTTGGGGTTAGAAGTCCTACTGCCAGGTGAGAATTAAAAATAATGGAATGCTGTAGCACTTATTCCTAAATTATACAAGGTGGAATTCAACGGCAAAGTTAAATATAAAATAAATGCAACAGGATTACAGAAGGGCACGGTAACCCTGTCCCTGCAGTGACCCATGTAATAGCTCTATGCTGGTGCTTGTGATGACATGTCAGCAATCCCATGTTAAATGTACTTTGAAGGCACATTAGCTTCTCCTCTTTGTGTGTCTGGAGGTTTCCTTCACTCCTTTATGAATACATTTCAGTGTCTCCTACCCTCTTCCCATTACCCCACATTATCTGAGAACAGCATTACGTTGTTCTCTCCTGACCTTCCTCCTCAGCTGACTGCTGCAGTGGGGAAAGTATTTTGAGATACCAGCTAGTTTTTTTCTCTTCTGTTTTTAGCAGAAATTCCTTCACATCAGCTTGTTTGAAATAGCTGCTGTGTGCAAGTGCTTCTGCAGCCATGTTTGCTTTAATGCTGGCAAACAGCTAACACTGTCTTCCTGAGACAGGGACGCAGAAGACACAGACATACACAGAGCAGGGATGAGTAAGGGCACAAGGAGCAGGTCTGTGTGCCAGGTAAATACCACCCGGGGTGAGGAAAATCAAATTTTCTTGGTGAACTGGGAGATGAATAGATACAGCGGGATTTTTAACATCATATTTGACACTCATGAAGTTACATTTTACAGAGCATTTTATATAGGCCCTTGTCACTTTGTTTCAAGTAGCTCTTCCAGAAATTTAATTGTAAAATTCTAGGTTTGGGAGAGCTTAGAACACCACAGTTGCTTCACAGATGTTGTGGGTAGGCAGAGGGAGCCCATCTGAATGAAAAAACCACTAGTTTCTTATTTTGAGTGCACAATTAAAACCTCCAAGTTTGAAGGCTGGCAAGGGTGAGGACAATTTTTCCATGAGAAACATAGCAGATGAAGCCTGTTTCCCCCTGGATTACTTCTATTTCACTTCAGCCCCTCCTCTCTCCATAATCTCCACTTTCCCTGTTGTTTCACCTCTTTTCAGTTTCTCCAGGTCCCTCACAGCCCATGTGAAATGTGGCTAATTATATAATTAGGATGAAGGAGCTTTATCAAAATCCACCAGTTCATGCTATGTGCAAATAAAAAGAAAAGGTACATTTCTCTTGCATATATAGCTACTTTCTTTGTGCATACACTTTTCATTTACACGAAACTTTTTCAACACCTGCTTTTGTTTTTCTTGCTGAAAATTAACGCAAAGTTATTCCTTGTGCCCCTTATACTATTCCCTTTCACAGTGTGCTATATATATATGTCATATATGATGGGAAAATGGCCATGGCCATGTAGAAAGCAATAATAGAAATTATCCATTATTCCTCAGAATCCCATTTGTATTGTCAGTCTTTACATTTTATTAAAAAGCTGTCAAAGTTCTGGTCCCAGAATTAAATTAATAATAAATAATGTAATAAAGTATAACAATAATAAAATAATATAATAAAGTAATAAATCAATCGCAGCTGAACTGTTTGAAACTCAAAATATAAGTAGAGAGAAATTCCTTTTTAACACCTCGTTATTGTTAGGTACCCATCATATTTCCAGATTTGGAGTTGATGTTCCAAATGACAGTGAACAGTCTGGGGTATTTTAGACCAGGGAAAACCTCCTAACTGATGAACACAAGTTAAAATGTATCCTTCCAGAAGTCATGCATGGTGATCCCAGATTTTCTGGGGGCCTCTGATGTTTAGGGAGAAATTCCTCCTTTTCTCTTTTTTTTCTCCTTTCTCATTATTTTAAAATCTGAACCTTCCAAACCTCTGCTCTAAACTAGCAAAATCAACCAGAACAATTAATGGGGAAAAAAATAAAGCTTGTATTCCATTTTACTAATTCAAAAGAGATCTCACACTGTGGTGCTACTTTGATTTTGGTATCGGGTATCACAGAAACGAAACACATAAAAGCAAGGTTAAATGAGAAATGAACATCCTCATAGTCCTGAACAATTCACTAAATATTTCAGAAAAGGGAAGCTCTCACAGTATCAAGCAGGGCCTGTACCACCCTGGTATTACAGCCTCTCTTTTGTTAGGTCTGGAAAGCATAAAAGCAGAGTAATATTACTTTTGGGAGACTCTGTCTAGCACAGTTTGTGTGGGAGTTTTCTGAAAGTTTGCCCTGATAAATGATTTACCGGGACAGTAGAAAGATCAAGAAAGCGCTGAGCTGGCCTCTCAAGACAAATTACTTTCTTCACCCACTCCTTGAAATCCTTTAAAAACTTACTGTAATGATTAATTTTCCAGAATTCCAAAAGTGTTGAAGTCCAGGGCCTACGACTATCTCATATCACTCCTGGGATAAAGACACATCATGGTCTTGAACTGAATCCTGCCCGGTGCATCCACATGGGTACTCTGGGTATCCGTTTGTTTTACTTGTTACCTGAATTTTCCTGCAGAGCCTCTGGGGGTTTGATATTTTATCATGCTGCATGTTTTACTCCTAAACTAAACACAAGAGAGTGTTTTGTCCTCCTTCTTTATCTTTGTTTCATGAAAATTATTTGTTTCACTCATAGTAAAGACAAAACCAGACTCACAGGGAGGATAGAAGAGGCAAGTGGGAAGATGCCCATAAAGGCAGAGAATACAGAAAATGGAGATGGAAAGAAAAGTCTGCACACACTCAAGGGGCTCCACTGCTTTTCTGTGATACTGGTGCCTCACTGGACCCATGAGGAATTTTGCAATACATGTAATAAAGAAACGGTGGTAGGAGACACATGTAGAAGAACAATTAAGGACAACGAGAAAAAAATTTACAGGAATAATTGTGCCTCATTAGAGGTATGATAACAAACGGTGATATATATTTGTGGTGAAAATGATCCTGCAGTTCACTCTCTCCACTTATTCCGAATCCCCCAACAGTGCCACTACTCTCTAATATGGCATACTTATGCAAAAGATGAGTTAGAAAATTAGATTCCATTATAAAAGCATCAGGTATAATAAGCAAAGCAATGGAAAATAACCTGTTCTGCTTTTGCACCTGTCCTTTCCAGTGGTTTCCATGACCCATCCATAAACATTAAACATCTGACAAACATTACTAAGTCTCATATTCTCTTGATTTTACTGAAGGAGAAACTGAGGCAAAGAAAAACTTGCCTACCAAGCAGCTGGGCTAGGCACGGGGCCAGCCTGCAGCCACATGCTTTATCTGTTTCTGATGCTTCTATATAGAATATTATTAATTACTGGCAATTTATAGTAGGCAAACCCATATGAAAGGTGTTATTAGCAGTGTGTGAACACAGGGAGAAGACCTCCCCAGAGGAGCTTCCAAACACTCACAGTTTTAATAGCCATTAGAAACTCACATTGGGAACAAAGATATTTTAAAACATTGCTCCCATACTAATCTTGATGATGGCAGATAATTAGTCAGCAAACCCAAGCTCGGGGACTGCTTACTGAGCAAGGAAAACCTCGTATCCACAGTGCGGCTGCGACTGCAGGCTGGAGTGCCTCGCAGTGCTTACAAAAGCAACTACAAACATATTTTCAAGACTTTTAGCAGACTCTTGCAGGATAGCTTATCCACCTACCACTACTGGGCTGATCAACTCTCAAAACCAGGGAGGAGAAAAGGTGCTGGTGATGCAGACACTGCCAGCGGGGCACTCAAGGGTCAGGCTTTCATCCCCTATTTAGCAGTAATTTGGTATGTAAGGGCTGCATAGCCTTTGAAGCTCAGTGCTGCTGTTTTTAAAGGCTCCCATCAACCAGCCCATAGTGTAACTGAAGCAGAAACAGCAGTGTAATAGCAGACACAGTATTCTTCTTGCAGAGTCTGCAGTTCTCTGACATGTCTGCTTGACTCCCCTTTCATGGCGGACCAACCTCCCATCAGGAACCAGCTAACAGGGACAGAGAGGAGCAGCACTGACAAGCAACAGCTTTGGAGGAAGGCGGTCGTGTATTTAAAACGGAAAAACCACCATGAAGAAGCCCACAAAAAAGCCACATTATTTATTTTTCTGGGAGGTGAGTGGGAAGAGTTTCAAAGCATGGCTGTTATGCTATTTTGGCACAAAAAGTACTTTTCCAAATTCAAGTCTTCCATCAGTCTGGATTGGAAAATGGCATGTGGTTTATAACCATGGCCTGTTGCTTTCACCTTTGCCTCATCTTCCAGGTTAAAGTCGCAGCTGGGAGCATACCTGGGAGAAGGGAGGAGCATGTAAGAACAGGAGTATTCCCACTGGCTGGCCCTGGGATCTGCAGGTAGTAAACACAAGCACTTTCCATAAAAGGACCTTGCTTGGCAGGATGCTGAGGGGGAAAAAAAGGGACTATTGCTGAGGTGGGGAGCAAAAAGAAGTTATTTGCTGGCAGAGGAGAAAGGAACGAAGGATGCTGAAAGGGTACTGGGCAGCTGCTTTTCCGGCTGCTATGGGAGCCAAGGGAAGAGCCTTTGATCTGCTGAGCAGGCCTGGGCTTGCCGCCAGGACCTACATCCTTTCTCCAGCACTGACAGCAGGCTTCCTTGCTAGTTCCTCTCCGATTGCCGAGTCAAAAAACAAGTGACGTAATTCATACAGGGACCTCACTGAAACGTTTCTATTATCACCAGCTCTGTAGAAAACATATGCTACAGATGCCTTAATCTGAAACTATCTTCTTGTCCAAAGCAGAACAAAATGGAGAAAAAAACCCGTGAGGTCCTCTGGATTACATCTTGCAAAGCCTCATAAAACCCCTTCTGGCATACTGGGGGATTAAGCAAACCTATTGGCTCTGCAGGGGAACTACCATGTCTGCATAGCACCTTGGCCAAGCAAGCCCTCCTCCAAATGTTTAAGTGCTTTTACCTCTTGTGACTGGGAGATTGAAATAGGAATACAGATTCCAAACCTAATATAGCTTCCAGACCAATACCTCAAATGTCATCAAGATGGCATTTACTAAAGAATGAGCTGTTTCAGAATAATTGCCAACAAGGTTTAGTTTAGAGTGATGTGGAGACCAGCCTGCTTGATTTGTGGTGTTGCTCAAGAAAGGGGAACATGAAGGCAGCAGTGCTCCTCAGCTCTCAGACCAAAACAAACAGAGTATAGAGAATTGCCTCCAGCACCATTATGTCTTTAGTCCTTGCTGGCCTAACATGCTATTGCCATCACTCCAGGTAAATTCTGCATGGACATGACCCAGGCTTACATCTTAACCCAGAACCTGCCAGAATGTGAAAGTCTCATCACTTGAAGCACAGAAGCGTGCTATGGTCTATGAAGCAGAATCGTATGTTTTTGCATGACGTAACCAAAAATTCACTTTACCTTCTTTGCAGCACAACAGCTTTTGCACTGTTGTTTCTCCTTTGACGCTCACCATCACTACTGAGAGTACAACCTGGCAAGACACTGGAAGTACTGACTCAGGAGTTTGGATGGTGCAATAAAGTTAATGCAACCAAGCACTTCCGTTGTCTCAATAATGCTTCCATCTTGCTATCAGGTACGTGTTGCTCCGTGTTAATGCTACTTGCAGCTTCTCTCAGGCAAGGTCCCCTGCAAGATTAGGTCTCTCTTAAACCTTCTTTTCTCAAGGCCAAGCAAACCCAGTTCTTTCCTCATATGGCAGCCTTTCAAATCCTTTGATCATCCTTGTTTCCCTTCTGTGGATGCTTTCCAGCCTGTTCACATGTTTTTACTCCATGGAAGGTTCCAGAGGACACCACCTCCCTCCCTTTCCCCTGACTCGCCTGCCACATGAGCCTTGAGTGAGCTGAAGTTTGCTCTTCCAAAGTCTAAAACCTTTGGTTTAGTACTAACCTTCAGCATGCCCAGCCAAATCCCAAACTCCACAGTACTGTGATCACTATAGCCAAGGCTATCACTGACCAAGATATTTCAAAGCAGGTTTTCTTGGTTTGTGAGTCCAGCAGTGCCTCATTCCTACTTGGCACATCTCTTACATTTATATGAGGAAGTAATCCTCTTAGGCACTCCAGGAACTTGATGGATAACATGTGAGCTGCTGTACTTGTCTTCCAACAAATGTCTGGACAGCTGAAGTCACCCACATGAACCAGGTTATGTTAACCTTCCAGAGCTTGCTGAAGTGACCCAAATATGGCTTCGTTGGTCTTACTGTCTTGGTTTGGAGGCCAGCAGAAGTTGTCTACTGAAAGATTCCCCTTGAAGATGACCTCTCTGATCTTGACCCAAAGGCATTCTGTAGGGCTGCCACAGTTGCCATGGTTGACTTCTATGCATCAGAAGTTCCCCGTAACAAAGAGTGAGACTCCTCCAGTTTTGTCCTGCCTGTCTTTTTGAAACAGCCTCTAGCCATCCATCACAATCCTCCAGCCATGTGAGTTGTTCCACCATTTTTCAGTTATTCCTATGAATAACTCTGATCTTGATGGAACTCTTAGTCCCTGGTGCCACTTAGGGCAGTTTAAATCTACGATGCTGTCTGCTGCTGTTCATGTGGACAGAACCTGCAAAGACTTGTGCTTTTTTTGCCTCCCAGCTTTCAGACACTGAGAAGACATTTTAAACAGAAACATATTTATGAAGTTGGGTGTATTGAGAAAAGAGCAAACAACAGAATACCAGCAATGAGCTTTGAAATCACTGGCTAAATTTTGCCTTCTAGCACACATAATCAATATTTATAGAGGTTTTTTTGAATTTATGTACCTGAAACCCACTTTTTTTCACTTGTGAGTCTCAATTTTGTGCAATTACTTACTAGTCTGAGGTGATATCCTTTGCAATTCCTTAGTAGATTTTAATTTATTTTAATTTTTAAAAAAATTATTCTGATTTATTTACATCATTGCTTCTTGAACCCACAGAGTAAAAACAAAACATCTAAATAGTTTTGCACATTTCATAAAAACAATAGATTTTCTTCCCTAGCCTTCTGCAATTCAATTTCAGCCTTTTTGGCATACTTGTATCAAACCCACACTTTAAAATAAAATGTCTGTCAAATAGAAAAGAACAACACTGATCAAGACAGAAATTATGTTATCCATCTTCCAACTGCACATTGCAAAAGTTGCAGTTTCCTAAAAAGGACAACTTTGAAAAAGTAGTTGACAGTTTAATTTCTAAGAGAACTGAACAACAAGATTTTCTGCTATGTTAATATTTGAAGCTTTATTTTTAATTTGTCATCAGTAATAAACACAGGAGTGCAGAGATGTCAGTAGATGGGTTTACAGGAACTTAACACATAACTAGAGATAATGCTGCAGAACAACTGGAAACACACCGCAGCAAGGCCCTGCTCACTCTCCGCCCACAGCTGCATAGAGGGTTAAGCTGAACAAGTCACCTGAAGGATTTGTTAGAATTATCACGTGGCAAGGTATTAAAAAGCTGCAATTTGGCCCAAAGAGGTGACACAAAAAAATAATTTCATCATGGCAGATTTTGGCTGCCATTGGCTTTTTGAAGGTGAAGGCACATGATGGCTTGTTTTTTCTTATGGTTGGGAAGCAGGTGTCCATAGCCTCCAACAGCCATTGTCACTCACCTCGATGCTGTGTCAGCAAGAACCATTTGGACCGTCCTTCTGACATTCAGGGAGAAATAGCCCAAATTTGAAGATCAGAAGGAAGACCTAATGCAAGTAGTTTTTCATCTAGTAGCTCTTTTTTTCTATCCTGTTCCCATGCCTGTGACTCTGGCAAATGACTCATTCGCTTAAAGGGCATCACATACTTAGAGAGCTTTCTAAATTGGTACCATCCAGATCCTACTTAGCAAAGCAGGCTCCTGGGACATAGAGCTGGGACTTAGCCTGCTGGAAAACCAGCTCAGGCTATATGCTTCTGCAATCTGGTGGTAATAGGAACCAGCAGTATACCTCCTAGGCCTCTTCTTCAGCCTGTTGACAGTTCTATGTGTCTAGTATGTAACTGGCATCAGACAAAGGGAGAAAAGCCTACAGAGTCAGAAATAGAAAACACTCACTAAACCAGATGCATTGCAGCTATCATAGTTTCCAGTTATTTTCGAACATCTTTAATAATTGCCAATCTGAACTGGGACCAGCTGACAAGCTGCAATACATAACAAATATTTTCATGTTTATATATGTCCCTAGTTTCCTTCCCCAAATGTACACGTTTGAAAAGCCTCGTGTTGTGCAGCCTCACCCAAACATCTGCAATCATTTATGGACTAAAACAGCCTGCCATCTCCGCCTAGGTTTTTCAGTGCACACTACAACTGATGTCATTTTGGCATTTTGTATTTTCAAAAGAAACAAATATGTTTCCAGGCAAACCACATCACAGAACATGCCACGGTTATCAGTTCAAAGAGCCTCACTGGCTCAGCAGCTAGTGCTGTGTTTCATCTAGTCTTCCTGAGGTCAGGCAGGAAAATGTTAGCCCAGGAACACACATCTGTGTGTATACAAACAGCTTCAGTCTTCAGTTGTTCTCTCTTCTGCCCCCTGAAATAATCCTTTGCAAAGCACAAGAGCTGTCAAGTAAGGGCTTGGCGAAGAGTAGACTTTCATATGAATCACGCTTCATTCTGGAGTGGGTGTGTTTTGTGTGTCATTTTAGGGATGAAGGAAAACAGACTGATGGAAATGGAGATTGTTACTGCACTGTGCCATCACATTACTCTAAAGAGATCCCTTAAACTTATATACAAAAGTGTGTTCTGTTTACATTTTGTCTTTTCTGTAGCCAATACCAGAACTAGGGTGAGAAATGTACTCCCTAAGGATCCCAGAAAGTGTAAGTAAGATGGGATTTGGGATGGACCACTTAAACCTTTTCTTCTCCAACTTAGCAAAAGAAGCTAGGCATAGTTTGAGTTCCCAAAGGACCCATCACGGATCCATGCTCCAGTGAGTAACAGTGATTAGACTGGACACAGTAGAGGGAAAACAGAACTGCCTCTGGGGCTGCTCCTGACTAACCTGAACATGGTTTCAGTCAGTAACCTCATAAATCCTGGGCTGAGGCCTATGAAACTTTTCTGAAGCAAATTTAGCTGCATAAATGAAACTAAGGTGTTGTAGTAAAGGGGATGAGTGGATGCTAACAGCTCAGCATTGGCAGGCATTGATTAAACACTTTGATTACTTTGATGACAGGCTAACAGTGATAAAGTTCCATCAAGTTCTGAAGGCATCCAGTAAATTTTCTAAAGAAATATCCTTTACTGAAATTAGAGGAATAAACCCTTCAGGGGACTCAGAGGAGTGAGGAGTTTTTAAATACGTAAATCCTTTGGATTTACCTTGGTAAATGGGTTTGAACACAGCTGAGATAAGGAAAATACGCTGTAGCAGAAATGTAGATGTATTTCAGATGAGGTAGAAGGGCTTCAGTTTCAGAAGACCACAAACGTCAAATGAAATGTCTTAATACCTTGATGTAACGAATTTAGATAGAAATGAAGAAAACATAAAAGATGGCTGTAAGAGTGACTCAGAGTTTTATCCTTGGAAATCAGTCCCTGTGATGCCACTGAGACTACTATCCAGTGCTTCTCTTCCCTGTTTGTGGTCTGACATACAGAGGCATGCACTAACGTGAATAAAATAAATTTTATCATATATATATGTCCTCATGAAAGTGCTCCAAAGGGTGGAGGCATTCAAAAGCACAAGTATCTAAAAATGTGTTATTAAAGCAGAGCTATATGACCTTTACAAGCCATATTTTCCCAAGGGCAAGCTGATCTTTTTTTTTTCCTTGTTCTTACCATTGAAGATTTCTTTTCACAGACCCAGATCCTGAAAGATCCTGGTGAGAATGACTCTTCATCTTACAAATGCCTCCTCTGCTGTCCCTACAACCTGCCTGGCAGAGCCTTTTGAGCTTTAAGGTAACATCACAATGATTAGTTTTGAATGTAAGTCATGCTTGGCATTTCAGATTTTAACTGTTTGTAGTGCTCTTGGGTGCACAAATATGACAGCTCCAATGTTTGCTGTGCACTTTGGTCTTAAGAAGTATTCACCATGGTTTTATGTTTTGGGTAATGACAACGTATCACTTCAGGTCTCTAAAACAGTTTGTTTTGATATCTTTACTTAATGGAGGCCAGTTGCTACAGCCACAAGCTGCTGTGCAGCTTCTACCCATTCCCGAGCAAGCCAATGTTCTCCAGGCCAAACATCAGGATTCACCATAAAAGCTGCTGTAGAAAAAATGTTACTTTCCATCACTTCAGTGCTACAATGTTGTTGCAGAAGAAACACTTGCACTGCTCAGGAGCTGCAAGCGAGTCACATAGAAATGGCACATGGACGTGTTTAAAAGTCTGTAATGGAAATGTCCCCAGTGAATGGGCTGTTCATAAAGGATCACTTCAGCTCCTTTCAGAGCATGTATTAAGGACAAGGTTTCATGGTAGTTGTTTTCAGTGGTAGCAGGTTTTTTCCCCCTTTCTCTCTCTTTTTAAATTATTTTTTTAAAAATTTAAATCCATATTCACAGCACAGGTACGGAAAAGAGCTGTATTAGCAGAGTTGGAGGGAGAAAGCAACTGAAACAGGACCAGGGATACTGTACGACAATATCACTTCTGAAGACAGCGTGCTACCACTAAAGTCTAACTTTAGGTGTGCAGAGAGCCTCTGTCTTTACACTTTTATGAGAACAGCCCAGGGAGTTTTATTTTCCTAATCTGAAGTTGGCTTTATAATAACTTTTACTTCTCTCCATATTGTAGGAAGTATCAAATTTATACTGATTTATACTGATTTTTATGTTCAAAATGAGGAGCAATGAATTACTGTGCAAGCAAGGAATCATACCTGACTTCACTGAGATACTGGTATTTAAATGGAATTGTAAAACCAAACCTACTCGAACATCTGTAGATGCATAGAGATTTCTGAGAATTTCATCTATCTACATCATCTAATACCTAAATACAGTTCTCCTCCTCTATATTCAGATTGGTGTAGTTGAGGCAAGAGTGTGATTCCGGTTCTCTCAGAGTTCTTTCTCACCTATCGGAAGAAAAAGATTTACTGCCTGGATAATTCATGTATGGTTCTGTTTTAATTAATCAACAATGAAACACCCACCTCTAATAACGCCCAGATCTTTTAAAAGATCTTGACAATGCAAGTCATCCACCCGGATGTATGAAGCGTCTTCTATGTTCGCCAGTGTAACAATGCCAAGATCCTCTTTTTGTGCTGGTGAGCTCTGTAAAGCTGACACACCTAAGAAGAGAATAGGCTCATCTCCATTAGATCTCACACACCTGCAATAAAACTGTTAGGAAAAATAGTTTTGTTGCAGAATCCTTCACCTTGGCAGCATTGTGAAAGCCAGGGATATACAATTTAACATTGGGCTCAGCCAGGATTTACTTTGATATTCATCAATGAAAGGGTGATTTTTACAGAATACCCTTTTGAGAATAGAAAAGAACTTTGAAGTCTTCTGCTGAAAAGACAGGTGAGCTGATCTTTGCTTCATATTCCACAGGTGACACTCAGTGTAATGGAAAGTTAAGCACCGTTTCAATAACAGAAACTAAAAGCAGTCAGTGCAGAAGCATTCATTACATGCACGGTAAAAGCAGACAGTGACTCTTCACTTTAGTCCTTTGTCTTGGAAGGTCAGCAGTGAATTGGAGAAGCTTTCCACCTGCCCCAGCATTGTGTGAAGTGTAATGGAATTGGGTCACTTTTTTCACTGAAATGTTCTTCTAAAAGATACTGGCATAGATTCACCTTGGGGCTGACTGGGTGTTTTCTTTCAAACAGTTACTGCAAACTGAGCAGCTGCAAGAGCCTCTATATGGAGAGCCCAGGGGATGCACTTTTCCTGGTTGTGGCCAGCTGAAACTTCATGGGCAGAAGGCAGCCAGACTTTTAGCAGGCATAAAATGCAGGTATAGCTGCTGAAAGGCCAGCCTATTTCCAGTAAATAGATAACTCACTTGCTTCTTTCCTATCCGTGTATACAGATTTCCTTCTATGGAAGACTAGATCAGCTGGGGAGATGGTTGCAGCCTGGTCATTCTCCACATGCAGGACTCTGAGGAACCAGGACTCTGAGGGTACATGGACTTTGCCAGTCAGACACAGGCACTCTGACTGAGTATGGGCCCGTGTGGATGGACCAGGAGAAAAGACTCCTTCAATAAACAAGTGAAAAAGGTTACTTTTTTATTGCCTGCTCGTCTGGCTCTTGACACTGAACTGCAAGGCTCTAGTATTGTGAAGAGATGTAAAAAGTTTTCTAGAGGGTGAGTGGGTGTTATGCAGCAACTGCTTGGTACAAAGAAGCAGTACATTGGAGTCAGCACTGAAAATCGGTGAAGAACACCAGCTCTTTCAAATATCATTAGAATTAATGGTTTCACCGTTTATATTTTGCAGAGTCATGTCACCTGAACTTTTTTCGTTGGCTAGAAACCTCACACTATTTACAAACACCGTGTCCTGAGGCACTCCTTTCTCCAGTAGAACAATAACTCCCTCTGGTGTTTGCCTGCTATTGTTACTGCCTCAGCCACAGCCCTGGGAAACCCTGCCAGAGGAAGGAAACCTTGTCAGATGATGTATGAACTGTAAGCATTCTGTCCTTAACCGATGGCATTTTACACTTTGGGCAGGCAGGCCACTGCACCCACAGGGCCAGCCCCAGTGGCGCTCAGGTCTGAAGGGAACATCACTGCATCGGGAAAAGTGGAATGCCGAACTCCGCTGCTGCCGAGGGCTCATGCTGCCAAAGACTCATTTACATGCTCCCTGCATTTATTTAATTACATGAACAGTAGGCTTATTGCAATGTGTCTGGATGCTTTATTCGATGAATGCTGGAACTTACCAATCCAGTCCCGACAGGGTTGGGATACACATAGGGATATGTCAAATGGCTGGATGATAGCTCAGAGTTAATGAATTGCTGTGCTCAGCTCTTGGGACAGACAATGTGGAACTGTCGTTCAGCTGCAAACATATTTACAGGAATGCTGTCACAGCTTTGAGGCTCAAATCTGACCTACAAGTAAGTTACAAGCTCACATCTGCAGGCAGAGGAAGCAAAATGAGATGCAAAAGAATTAAGCTCCTGCCTTTTGGGCTAGATGTTATCTATCTATTGCCATAATATGCTGACTGTCAATTTTCTTAATCTAAAATTTATGAGAACATCTAAACTTTTAGTCTTAAATATATATTGCGCAATAATTTTAAAGTACACAATAATTTTTTTTCAGATTTCAGCTGTAATCAGATGATGAAAACAAATCTCAAGACAAGATGAAAGACACTAAACATTTGAGTTATGCATTTTGCCAAAGACAAGAGGCTATTTTGATGGGCTGTTTAATAGAAATTTCTTCCTGTGATCATTCAACTGGATGCTCACTCCAAATAGCCCAGAGGCTTTTTATATTTGACCCAAATGTCTGGATTTTTTCTCTTTTCTTCAGCATATCACAGAACAGAAATCTGTAAGCTGATTACTGTTGCTTAATTCACTTCTGAATGCAAACATCTTTGCATATTTCAGACACTGCTATATAGAGCTGAAATCAAAAAAGCTAAAAGAGCTTGAAAGCTCAATCTAAATCCCAACTGTCTGGCTCTCTGGCCAATGCCTTCGATTATACAAAGTGTGTAACCATCCTACACCTTTGATGTAAAACAGCTCTCTTTTAATGTGCTGTAATCTCTTATTCCCTTTGTCTCTCAAATAATAATCCTCTTGCACATGGTAATCCTCAAAATCACATATGCTCTTTAAAGCTTTTCTTTTGGAAAGTATTCACACCCATTTTTCTGGGCACTGGCAACTAAATATTACAGAAAACCTGATTCTTCTGACTTTGACCAAGACAATCTGAATTTTTTGTGTTCCACATTTACTGCTTGGCTGGAACTGGGTTAACAAAATGAGTAAACAGTTTCTAGTTGTCCAACAGAACCACAGTGTGCGGACTGTTTGTTTGGCCAAGGCAGAGGCACAAGATGTTTGGGAGAGTTAACAGGAAACAAGTAAAATGACATTTTTTATTTGAGTTATAAAACAGAAAATGAAGCTTAGTTGTTTAGAATGATTTAAGAACATGGTCTCCTGGACTATTAAAACAAGCTAGTAAAAGAAAACTTCTCACCTCCTCAGCAGTAATAATCAAGCCCCCTAGCACTGGCTCCTGGACACTTACAAGCATGCTACTGGCTACTCAAAATTTCATTACTGTAAGGTTATATATTTTTAGATACTGCCACAAATCAGAGGTAGAGGTTGAGACTAGAATTACTTAATCAGATCAGCATGTTGACTTAATGATCTAATCATGAAAAAGGTGATGACTAGAATGGAATGACTTCTCATCAGGTCAGATTGAAGATCCTAAATGACATAAACGGCATTAATTGCAGGACATGATGAATAAGAGTTCAAAAAGAGAGATCTTTTAAAAGGTCTTAGAAGATCTTTTTATTTGTTGGCAAATGTGCACATTGCCATCAGGAATTTTTAGCAAGCTAGGAGGAGTGCTGAGGCACAGCTTCCAACAATACAACAGCACAACCTGCCGATCAGACCACCTCGTATTGTCTGTCCAAGCCCAGCCGGTTTGCCTCACTCACTCCCCAAAAGACCAAGCACAGAAATTTCCCCTAGTTTGCTTTTCACAGAGAGTAGGGTCTGCTGTTTTGTCAGCAGGACAGATCCTGGTTCTATTCCTGATGTCTAGGGGCGTTTTACATTTTTGCCCTTGTTGGGAGGTGCTTCCCCCCATCCTTGGGCAGGGGAATTACCCATCCATAACCCCTCTGTGTTGATCTGTGTTGTCTGCCCTCTCTTGAGCCATCAGAGCAGGCAGAGTGAGGGATCCGTCCTGGGCTCTGGGTCAGCTGCTGACTCACAGCAGCTGCCCTGGGGATGATGGATACACAGACCTGAGCTGAACAGCACAGCTCTCTGGCATCACGAGTTGGTGTTTCACTGTGCTTGTTATCTGATCTTGTCACTACAAGAGGCCTAAAGTTGCTCCTGAAGTTCTGTGGAACTCTCATTCTTGTACAAAATCAAATAATTTTGCACTTCCTTCCTACCGATTATAACCTATACCTCACGAGTCACAAACCAGAACACAAACTTCCCAGTTTTGAGAATCTGAGGAAAAGGATCTTGATGATCTCTCAACCTAAGCAGCTTTGAACTTCTGATGTTTAGGGATGCCTCATAGACCTGAAGGTCCCTCTTTGCAGTGAACTGTGGTCGCACATGTGTGGTAGCTCAAAGAATGCCATCCAGGCTTAACAAGAATAATAAATAGTACCAATAAACACTCCAAGCTGAAGTGGGCTGCATGTGGGAATCAGGCAGTACTATTTCTAAAAGAAAGGCAGGAAATTAGGCTCTCTTATGTCATTTCAAATGTTTACAGTAAATCAGCAAAATTAATGGTTGTAGCAGATAGAAACTCTGCTCTGACTGAGAAATTCACTATACTCCAAGCAAACTAACCAAATATTAATTTCCTTACAGCTGTTTTCGCCATTTATTTCCTTGATTTCCCAAAACGATGTCAGCTGAATTTTCTCATGAGTGCAAACATTTGTGTTGCAAAAAATAAGAAACTCAAGGATTTAATCCATTTTTAGGAAATAAAGTTAACTTATCAACTGTAAGTGCTAATCTTCCCATCTCACATGAAATCCAGAAACTTCAGATAGATATAAAACACTTAGGTAACTTGACTCTTTGCACAAAGATTTAGATTCTAAACATTGACGGTAAACACCTTTTAAAAGGAACCAGGTTTAATTTGGTGAGCAGAACAAAAGGGAGGTATAACACCAAGCTTACAAGCAAGATCTCTAGGAAGATGCTGAACAAAATTTTTCATGCAGATGTATCAATGCCTATAAAAAAAAGTAATCTCTTCCATTTCTCTCTCTAAGGAGGATCAAAAGTCCAGCCATCAGAGGGAGCATCCTTGCTTTCTTTAGTCCTCATCTAGGTGATGACAAACAACTCTAGTCTGCCAAAGCTTAATTAAGTAATCACTTTCCCAATCTTTGTTAGCAGTGTATTGATTAAACAAGCACAACTATTAAATTTTGAAATATGTTCCTTTGTTCAGTTTCTGAACTTTTAAAATCTGTGCATTCACTTTTAAATCACTGTTTTAATGTTGATTGAAAGACAAGTTCTTGAGGTAACTATATATATTAAAACATTTTAAAAAATCTTAATTGAAATGAGGTTAAATGAACAGAAATTAAAATAGAAGCAAATTGAAAACCATAGAATATATGTTATTACTATGAGAAAAAGAAAACTTTAGTATTCAAATGGGAAGCTTAATGTTATCAGCACTCACAAGACTAGAATCAGAAGGTCTAGAGTAAAACTCAAGCTCCAATTCCCTTTTTATTTCAGTTTTTTCATCAGTGATACAGGGCTAATAATCCCTACTATTCTCATTTGTGGATTGTTGCAAGGATGAAAAATACAGTGTCAGTGCTGAGCACTATCATAATTAGTTTTATAAGTAGGAATGGAATAATGAAGATATATCATAAAAGTAAAGAAATTGGGTATTTGAAGCCATAAATGCACAACACTGAACACCTCAGGAAATAGTAACAGTCTGGTGAGGAAAAAAATGAATCTCTTTTTCTTCAGTAGCAATGAAGCAAAATTTCAGAAATCAGCATATGATTTTTTTTTTTCCAGCATATTTCCAACTAAAGAGGTCCATGCTGAAAATCTTTACGGAGTAATTTTTGAAAGTTAGCACTATCACAAGTGCAACTGTCTTTTGATACATGTATGGGTAGAGTCTAAGATTTTCACTTTACAGAAGAGTGGTTGTATGGACAAAGAACAGGAGTATGTAACTAGTAAAATTTTGTAGTTAAGTGGATTCTAAAACAGCTAGTGATACATGAAAAAAGAAACTACAAAGTTATTTTTAATTATCTCTGTGTATTAAAAAAAATTAATTCTTCCCACCTGAAGAGTTCATGAAGGACATAAAGAGCATAATAGTATAACTAACCACAGAAGAACAAAAAAATCTCCTTAAAATATTAAAATTAATTTCAGCAGAAGTCATCAGCCAGAGTTTAAGATAACACATGACAAGCATAATTGGCTTATTCTTTTTCCAGGCAGTCAGTAGAACAAGATGAATGTCAAACCTTACAAGTTACTGCAGTTTATCAGTTGCTTATAAACTAGTTCAGCCATATTGCCCTATAAAAGTGTATGTTTGTATATCAGGCAAAGATCTCACTCTTTTTTGAGTCACAGACATCATCTGTTTACCTCTTCTCTGCAGTGGATTTTTAGGATTCACTCCACTGACAAATTCGGGAGTGAAACGCTTTGAAAACTTTGTCCCTTTAACTTTTTTACTCCCAATCTCAGCAAAACTTCACAGCAGCAAGCACCTGCTTATCATTCAACACAATGTTACTTACTGGCATTTGGCAAGTTTCCCTTCAGAAGAGACAGTCAAAATTAATCCTACATTTACATTTATGGCTGAAACACAGAAATTCCAACTCAACTCATGTTCTAGATATTTCTAAATCAATATGAAGGCTTAAACTCCCTTAAATGTGATTTTTGGTCTAATTTCATTTGTTTAGGTTGCAGGAACAAACACTGATGTAGCTACTCTTTTAAAAATAAACTCAAGGTCATCTTAAATTCTGTTCTAAAAAAAACAAACTTTAGAAGAAATTCAGTGAATCAGGAATATGGCATGGATAACCTGCAGCAGGGTGTATGAATCTTGCTATTTGCTATGGATGTGTCAATGATTTTTATGACCTGAGGACCCCTCTGTACATTATGTAAAGAGGGTAAGACCAAAATGACAGACTTTTAAAAGTGACTCTAAAACTATTAGATTTTGCATGCTGACACGCTTACCTGCATGGTGCTACACCTTTCTGTTCTGACTGATTAAAATGTGAAAGAATTTTAAAATGAACCAACAGGACATCAAAAGTATAACACCGTGACACCATAAGTTTGTTTGTGTACCAGCCAGGACTGCTGATAAAAGATGGAAAGCGGCTCGGTGAGCACTTCCACCAGCTCCCTCAGCACCCTCGGGTGATCCCAGCCAGCCCCATAGACTTGTGTGTGTCTAAGTGATGCAGCAGGTCACTGACCATTTCCCCTTGGATTATGGGGGCTTCACTCTGCTCCTCATCCCTGTCTTCTGGTTCAGGGGATGGGTACCTGGAGAACAACTGATCTTACTGTTAAAGATTGAGAGAAAGAAGGCATTAAGGACCTTGGCCTTTCCCTCATCCACAAGGATGTTTTCCTTTCTATTTCAAAGTAGCATTAAAACCTTCAGTTAAGATATGCAGGTCTATCACTATGTCAAATCCCAAGCTTTTAACACCAAACACATGATTAGTGTTGTCAGACCTTTCAAAATTCAACAACTTCAGCAGATATTAAATGCAGTAGCACCAACTCTGTTGTCAGCAGCTGGTTGGCTCTAGTGGGGCTTGCCACAGGACTGAGACTCTCTGTGAGGGTTCCAAGCCTCCCTTTCTCCTGCTCCCAGCAGTCCCTTGGGGTGATCTGGGCTTTTTACTTTCTCTAAAAGACCCTGGGAGAGCCTGAGCACAGGGCAAGCTTTCTTGAGGATGGAGGGATAGTGAAAGGATTTAACAGGTGGCTGGTGGCTTGACTTTCTGTTTAATTGACCATCCTAATACTGTTGAGATCAAATTATATTGTTTACAGTATGCTATGAAGCACTACTTTGGACAGGCTATTTTTCATTATCACTGAAATCAAGTAACTGAATACAAAGGACAGCTGCGTGAGAAACATATTTTGCAGCCAACACCGTATTGTATTACACTATACTGTGAAAAGGCACTCAGTGAATGCCAGGGGGTGTAAGTCTTCACTGGATCAAGTCTTCTGAAGCTCCATCTTTTCTGAATGAAGACATATGACAAGAAAAACCAAAAAAAATTTGAATTTCAGTTTTCAAAGGCTTTCTTGCGCAGTTGCTACATGCTCAACTCTTTATGGCTCAAGATTTGAAATCATAAAACCAAATATATATATATATAAGACTTATGAAATCTTTTCATGCCAGAAATTGATAATTTCAACTTTGATACATCAGGCCCTTAAAGGATTTGAAAGAAGCAGCTGCACAGAACAATTAGGCAGCTGGAGATCAACCTTCTGCAGCAATATAAAGCTCCAGTTTCTGAGCCTCCAGGGATATGCGATATCAGATTTTAAGTAGTGACGTCTTACCATGCAGAAGAGCTGTCACTGCCGTTTTCAGTTTCAAGAAGGAAATTATTTCTGGGGGTAGAGCCAAATTTAAAGAGGAAACATTTTGGGAGGGTATTAAGGCTGAAGCTGGAAGCTCTTTGAAATGGTAAATGTGTTTGAAACAGCAAAGTTTAAGTCTTTCTTTTAAACATTACTTATCACTACTTCTACCTTTCCTGAAATACTTGATTTTTAACCTCGTTTACAATGTGTTCTAGTAAATTTGTGTGTGATAAGCCTCGCAACTCAAAGAAAAAATGGTAACAGCTTATGGAATTAAATTTATTCCAGCCTTTTTCAGTCTCTGCATTTTAAAAAAAATAGCTTTTTTATATTTGAGATTTTATTAGGATGATTGGTTAAATCTGTAGACCATTAAATACTGCACAGAGAGCATACAAAAATGCTCCACATGTACCAACACTGTATACTGGAAAAACGGGGGGACCTCTCTAAGAGCTAGTCAGGTACTGTAGGATTCCCAATGCTGCACAGCTCTATTTGCATCTTCTGTCTATAAACAAACTCCATATGACAGTGGAAATGACTTAGAGTCTCATTATTAACACAAATTGTTACAAAATCTGAACACTGGACATTCCAGAGGAGACCACACACAGAGAGGCATAATTTAAACTAAACTGAAGTTGAGGAGAAATCAGAGGACAGATTAGTTATGAAATCTGTATTATATATTTTTCTGTATGATCAATATAGCCATCTATCTGCATATAATACATAAGTTTTCCTTGAGGATGCTCTCAGTACATGACCTGTACTCAAAATGTAAAAAAAAATCACAGCCCTTATAAGCCTTAACTTAGCCCAATTGGCTATTTCTTCACAAAATGGCTACTAATTCAGTAGAGATTGGGGGTAGGACGTGATCACCTCCTACAGGCAAAGGAGAGTTCCCTGTGACTTCACTTCTACCTCAGCACTTAACCAACCAAATAAGCATCTCCTGCCAGAGACCTATGAAACAAGTTTAAAGCAAGCAGACATGCTCCTGCCCATGGCAGGGGGTTGGAACCAGCTGATCTTTAAAGGTCCCTTCCAAACCAATCTGTGATTCTGTGTCTCTCCAATACCTGCAGGAAATTGCTTGTTTAACACCATACAGGAGCTTTCTGTCAAATTCAGGGAAGAATCCAGCTCCCCAGGGCAGCTTTCGTCTGCCTTCCTGAGCAATTTTCACTCACAGCTTCTTCATCAAAATGTTCTCCAGTCTTATTCATTTCCATCCTGTCCTGTTGAGTCACTTTGAATTTGCCGTGTTTTAAAAACTTTAACTTCAAGTTAAAGTCTAGTAAAATTTATCTTTTTAAGTTTTAAAACTCTTCTGGGTCTTTTTGGGAAACTCACTATAAGGAATAGGCTGAACATGATCTACCTCAAAGCAAAACAGACTTGAGGTTCTCTCCCAGGTGGTCCCAGTTGAATCTCCCTGTAATCATGGTGTGTCCTCTTAGGTATCCCAGTTTCTCTTCCTCCTGTGGCTGGCTGCCTAAGTCTTCTTGCCTTGTCTGCCACTACTGTCCTTACTCCAAGGCTTACAACAATGCCATTCTGTCTCCTTGTCTATCTCAAGAGTTATCAAGCAGTTTATAGGTATCCTATGGGGCAACTACTTTGTCTTCCTGATATTTGCTCCTGCAGCTCCCCAAGAGAGTTTGCTTAGGCAAACACCTGGCCCTGGAGTCGAACATCTGTTTTCCAATTTTTTTTTTTAAAAACAAAGTACATCACCATGGTCCGGTGCTTGAGAGTTTTTTTTCCCCTCAGCAAGTAAGAAAGCTTTAGTTTTGAGAAGAAAAATACATTGTTGAATATGTTATGCATTATCTTTCTTTTTTAAAGATGACAATGAAAGACAGCAAGGGCTTACATTCTGCTTTGGTCTCTTTACTAGGAAGCAGTGCTTGCTACAAACAGGACTTTAAGGGAACTAGGCATCCATACATTAAGTGAAGGTCTCTGGAAGAAATCATTAGCTGTTTGCTTTAAGTGATTCCCTTTGTTCCAACATGATCATATATGCATAATAAAACCAGCTGTTCTCAGGCCTCACAAAAGTGATCTCTCTCTGTGTGAATGTGAAAGGCCAGAGAGCTGCAGCACTGCTTAGTAGGGCTTATTGCTGATAGTAACGAAGAACAGTTGGGTCAGAGGATGAAGCAGCCACATCTCATTTTCATCCCTGGTCTGCCAGAAAGCTATGACCCACACTTGCAGTTACCTCCAAGAAAGTTCTCATTTATGCATTTCCAGTTTGAGATGATCCTTTGTCAAAAGCACAAGTAGGTATCCTTCGGGGGAGTGTGGATTCATATTGCAACTTTCTGCCTGGGATCAATTTGTGCACTAAATTAGGGGTGGAAGTAATGCAAATCGTTGATGCAAGGAATGTAAACAGGAAAACCCATTTAGAAATCTTTCGAGACTGAATAAAGCTGACAAATTAAAAATTCACAAAACTAAGGCACAACAACAGCTTTCAAGAAAATAAGCATTGTTCGTAACGAATTTTTAAATCTCTGCCCTAGAACAGGCACATTTCAAGTAGAGCACCTGTTGAAGTATTTTAATAGCCTCCCACATCACAAACGTCATTTCACATTCCTTGTTTCCGGGATCAGATGTCAGTCTCCTTGGAAGCAGGAGGTGCAGCAGATAACGTCCTCTCTTTCACTTCCAACAGTGCTGGCTTGTTGCGGCTTTCCAAGCATTCCACTATTCCTGTTTTTCTAAGTGTTGCGAGAACAGTTTTCATTTTCGCAGATGAGGGGGATGATGGTATCAAGGCAGCAGCATGATTTCCAGAAAAGTGAAAGACAAAGGGCGCCCTCGCGCAGTTCACACTGTGCTGCAGTTCACACTCAGCTGAACTTCCCTCCTCCGGACTGTCTGTCCTCAGCACTGTCTGCAGCTGTGAAATTCAGAGCTGTGCCTTGGCTGCTGTGAGCTACAGCATGGCACGGTCACACATGGCAGCCTGTCAGGCACTCAGGCAGTGGAAGAACTAGCACTAAGCACACCTGCATAATTTTGTTGTGATTTCACAGATATTGTCAGCTGCTCAGCTTCAAAAGACATGAGATCAATGGGCTTCTGATATATGAAGAGGATAATCTAGGATGTATTTATTTCAGGACAAAATTCCTTTTGGCTATGGAAACAGTTTTGCCTTCAGTGTGCAGTAAGAGTTTTTAACATTTCAGTTAGAGTACATTAAAAGAAAAAAGGGATTAGCTCATAACTTTTCAGATATCAGAACTACACTTAATTCAAACTACTGCTGTTATTATCAACCTAATTCTTGTAAAAGGAATTGTATTTAGTTTAAACCTAGTTAGCAGTTTTGTATCTTGTGCTGGAGCAGATCCTTATGGCCAATTCTGACCCATTAGTAAGAGGAGGGTTCCCTGAAAGCATCAAATCAAATACATCAACACCTGCAAACGCAGTTATTAAAAAACTTGACCCTGTGCCGCAAAGTTCATGCATCTGAATGAACCACAGGCCTTACTTTTGCCATAAATAATACGTTTTAAAATCTGTAAGTTGAAAGAACACTATACTGTAATTGTACTGTATTTGTAACAACATATTCAAGAAGAGATTTTTGTGAAAGAACTATCATGAAGTTGAACTGAGCCAGCCAGATTACTAGCAAAGCTTCCTGGCTGAATATGATTAGATAAAGGAAAAATGGAGACTGGAGAAAATTGATCCTCTCAGCAGAATTTGCCATAATTATACGCAGGATGAGGAGTTAGTTATTATTCTGCTGTTAAACTCCTCAAGTGGCCAGAGGAAACATTCTTGCATAATCTGCTTCTTCAATCTAGTCCATGTAAAATGAAGATCTTATTAAGAAAAATGGAGAGGAGGCTGACCAAGTTCTATAAACCTGGTTATTTTTTCCCCTAAAGGTTAGATGGTGGAAAAACGTATTGGGATTGCCTTACCAGCACTTCTCCAATAGCCTGCTAACTTTTGTTTAACAGCAATTTTCATTTTAAGAAGTAAAATCACTGAATTTCACATATGCATTCATTCCTGGCAAGCTGCAATGCAGAATAGCCTCACCTCAAATGCTGTTCTTGTAAGGCAACATGTTTGTAATGGTTCATTGCCAGCCTGACCTGAACTCTGCCTCGTCACACTGTTGTGATTCAAATTCTCGTGTTTTTACTAACACAACAGGACTTCTCTGATTGCAAGCTTCTGTTTATGCAAGGAACACATGGCTTGGAGCTTTCTCATTGCTGCCTCATAAGTGGAGATGGTAGTAATAAGACGAAATAAGAATTCAGAAAAGATACAGAAGATTCATTAACACAACAGGAAATAGGGTATATAGCTTAACAAGAAGGGGGGATTGCCCTTGATGTTATTAAGTGCAGCTGAATTTGGTGACAGAGGGACTGTGAGCCCAGCTATACAAGTGGAATCCGTCTCAGTGCTTCTCCTTTCCAAAAATCAGAAACAGTTACATAATTATTCAAACTAGCAACATGAAAGAGAATCAGAGGAAAAGGAAACAAAAGCAAGAAGCTGTGAAAAGGGACAGCTTGTCTGAAAGATAATTATGTACAGTTAAAAAGAACCAGGAAAAAAGCACTGCTATTGTATGCTTGCAGATTAGCAATGATCTTTCTTTAAATGCAGTCTGTGCTAGTTATCCCCATTTCTTTCGTTACAGAAGTTGCAAACATGATGGTTTCATAGTTCACGACTGCGTGGATGACCTTAGCCGCTGTATTTCTACAAGCCACACATATCCAGTCTGCTGAGATGGCCTCACTGTAATTCTACATTAAAACACAAAAAGGGGAAAAAGGAAAATCTGATTTACTAGTAGGAACCCAAAAAAATCTCTCAAGTTGCCACAGCTGAAATACTGGCCTCTCCTCTTCACCTCCTGCGTGTAACCCATTCTCTTTCTTCAGACAGGAATGAGACTTTTCTGCTGGAGCTGCCCAGTTTGTCCAACAACACATTGGCCTGGCAATTGAAAGAGAGTTCTTCATGATAACCAGAAGGGTGCAACTGGGGGAAAACCGAAAAATTAAAATATAGGCAAAATTTAGAGGAAATGACTATTGCAGCCATGGGTGATTAATATGCATATGCACAGTGGGGAATGTTGCAGACCAGCAACATTATTCAATAATGCTTTTAGCAGATACAAAATGTGGCCAAATAAATGATGAGCATCTGGAATACTGATGAAGAATCTGTAGTCTGACTTCTGGAGGGCTGTTGCTGGCTGACAAACTAAAAGATATCTACATTTTTCATAGGCAGCAAAAGATGAAAGATAAAAATCTATGAGATTAAAATAATTATGGACACATCATTAGTTTTCTCTAAAGCAGTATTGGTTGGAGAGCCATTATCTGCAAAAAGTCAGAATAAATGGCCTAGGAAAAATGGTGACTGACATGAGTGTCATGAGGTCATCAGATACAGTTTACTAAACAGCAGTTTTTATTGAGGAAATGAGCCATGCCATTAGCTTCAGCCTGTCCCTAAACAAATCTTCATTAACTAACCACTTCTGTGAAGCATGGCAAACAGCTCAGTCTTGATTATTGTGAGAAGTCATCAGGGCCTGCACCAGAGAAATCAGTGTGAATACAAGTCCAGGAGAAAACATGCCAGTTGCCTTCAAGTTCAGCAAGTATTAGAATATTAATTCACTGGAGATAAATAGGAAATCTGCAGTGAGAGCAAAGATGAATCAAAGTGCATGAAATAAAAAGTCTTTTATAAAAGCACATTTTAAGCAGACAAACTGATAAGAATCAGCAAAGCAGCCAAGGTATAAGTGGAAAGCTGACCAGCAGATGACGTGTGCATCAGCAGCACACAAGGCATTAGCAGGCCTTGTTCTATAAAACTACTTAATGACATTACCACTTTTGCAACATGAACTTATTTTCACTTAACCTAATTTGAGAAATGCAACACTTTATTTGATGAAAAGCCATCATTTTGTAACTTACTGCAATTTTAGGAAGATGTATGCTAATTTGGATTTTGCAAAATCTCTACAAACTGCCCCAGTAAAAAGATACCCACTTGCTCCTGATACTTTACCAAAAAGCAAACATGCACCAGTTTTATTTTACAAGTGAAATGTTTTTCATAACAATATGAATGAGCCAGATACTGCTGACAGCTTGAATTAATAATTTCCCTGGGCTTTTTTCTCTCTCCTAAGAAGCATATTGTCATGCTCCAATAATAATAATAATAGACTTTACAGGAAAATAAAATTAGATGTAAAAGATGATGCCGATGCAGCCAGTACACTTCAGTGTCAGAAGCTGACAATGCCTCAGGCCCCATATTAGTTAATGTCATGTTGAAAGTGAGAAAAAGGAAGCCTAGACCAGGTGGGTATGCCTAATCCTGCACCCATGATTAATGTCACATGTTCCCAATTACTACACTTCTGTTGTTTGATAACCACACTGGGGTTTCTTGGAAATTAGTGATGGTAATTGACAATTTCAATTACATAGGCTTTGGCTTGGGATAAAAAATACTTTGTTCCTTGTGCATCTGCATAGGCATTGGCCAGAATGCCACCCTAAAAGAGTCCCATGCCTGCTGGAGAGGCAGTTGTCTGAAGATGGAGTGAGGCTTCCTCTCCACATCAGCAATAGCTGGCAAAGTTAGTTTTTTGCCAGTTCATTGAGAGACATGCAGATACCAAACTTAATGTGCTGAGGAGGAGACAACAAATGGGCTGGGAGAAGTGCACGTGATTGCAGTGTAAATAGAAACAACCCCTTTAATGAAGTCACGCTAGTTTGCAATGGGTGGTCTTTTTTTACCGTAGTTTAGCACACATATATGAAATATTGTGGCAGTGGTCAATTCTCAACGTGGTGCTATGGACAACAGGTGCAAGGCATGCAGTATTCCTCCATCTTATTCTGCTGAGCATGATCTCCTTGATAATTGTGGAGGAGGAAAGATACAGTTGCCCATTCAGTCTCTTGCATTTATGAATGTGACAGAAACAATCCTGACATTGGGTAAAAAACCCAGTTTTTTTGTTCTGAAAATTTGCCTGCTACTACAGGATAAGGGAAGTGTAAATATTTACCTCACTGACACTTCCCAGAATCATTTTTTTTTAGCAGCAAAATGGAAAAAAACCCCAGCATCTGAAAAGATTCCCTGGAAATTGTTTTGCAAGCCATGTTTGTATTATTCCCTAGAATCTGGTTGCCCAATTTAAGATTTCAACAGCAAAAGACCTAGAAAAACTTACATTTTTATCCTCTAAAAAAATATTGTAAACTGGAATCCAACAGATTCATGATCCTGTGCCAGACTCCTCTGGTTGTAAAGGTATCGGCAGTGAAATAGAGGAGCCAGATGTTTCTGTCACACCAGGCATACGGAAATCATGAACCGGTTCTACGGTGGTGGCAGCTGAGGACCTTCAGCAGCTCACACAACCAGACCCTCAGTGAGCAAAGTTTGCAGGAAAACAAAGACGTGTCTCAGTTTTGTAACTTAACAGGCTGCTCTAATCTGCAATATTGTACTTAAAATATTAAGAAATGTATCTGCAAAACAGATGGGGGAAAGCATTCCCTTTCATTTGATGAAATTCCAACACTGCTGCTGTGGTCCCAAAAATTCCCACAGCTATTCAAGCTTTCTATCCAGTACCTACTTATCTGTCATGTTCGTTATTTTCCATTCACTAGTTTTGCCAGCCCTTTGAAGGCAATAAAGGGATTCTGGACACCATTAACTTGATGACCATCTCATATCCCTCTATATCTCCTGACTGCAGGGAAACTGGATTCTCATCACAACGAGAAAATATGTTCTAAAATAAGTGTCTAAAACGGGCTACACTGGTAGCACAAACAGCGTCAATAAAATGTGCTAGACAGCACACCATCTCCACCTAGTCTACACACCAATTCACACATGATGAAGGAATACAGAGAAGACAAAGTATTTTGGAAAAATTCAGGTTTAAAGCTCTATGCATCTGTTTCTCACCATCAGCTATTCACATAGGGAAAGGTGTTACTCATTCTACATAATGAAAGATTTTTGAAGTGCAGGCCACATTTCTGTTTTACGAAACTCTTCTGGACCTACATTGCTACTCAAAATCTGTTTTTTTCCTTTGTCCTTCTCCTTCCCCTTTTATCACTTCTTCTCACCTTTTTTTACTTAACCATCAAACTCTTTGCCCTTCAATGAAAGCAGGTACATTGAATTAGAAAAAGAAAGCATTAAGAATAAAAACTGCTGTAACTGCTGTTTCTTTACAGATACACATTTTCTCCAGTGGTGCATGTCACCTGTAGGGTGGGCTATTGTATTCTATTAAATAAAAAAAAAGCCCACCCACACGTTTTCAGGCTCAGTACCCCTTCACCCAACAGGTGTTACTCAACCATCCCACACAAACTCACAGGACGTACGACCAACCTTTGCACTCAGTGAGAGTCTTCTCGACTAAAGTAGCAGTAAGCACCCTCCATAAGGGAGATACACACTTATCTTCTCAGTAAGCACTGACAGAAATAGAAAAAGGCTCTCAGGACTGCAGCATGTATTTGAAGTCCAGAAAAGGGGGTGACTGGCAATATAAATGAGATTATGGGAGGGAGTTCTTACTCATAATGCCATGTGCAATCTGTGGAAGTAGGCGACACTGGAACAGATGTTGATGTGCCGCAGGCTGCAGAGTCTGTGCAGACAAGGAGTGCCTGTTTAAGCATTAACCCTGCAGGTAGCTGATGTGAGGTTAAACACAACTGCCTATTTACACAAAAAGACACTGTACACATCTGGGTGAACGTGACGCAGCTTTTTGGCTGTGGGCAAAGTCCTAGAGGAAGATTTAGGAAGACTGAATGTTGGTGTTGGTATTGGAAATCTTAACTAATGACTCCTTGTCCTTACTCATCTCCTTTTTATTTCTGAAAGGACAATACGCATTTTGGTCTTAGCTGTGCATTAATCTAACTTCTAACATGATCTAACTTCCCCATAGCCACATCCCAAATAGGGCAAGACAAGCTTCTTTGGAAGTAGGTAACAAGACAATAACTGACTTCACCTAGATCAGAGCATGCAGCCCTGCCAACCCCACTATCAGAGCTTTCAACACAGATGCAATACTTCCCTTCACCCCTCCTCCATCTCTCTTGAACCCTTCTTCTTTTGCTTCCCCCTTTTTTAAAAAAGAGGCAAATGGTAAAATGTCACATGAGCATCCAGGGGGCTGTGTGAGATAAGACAGTGTAAGGCCATGGCACCAGGTGACAACTCGTTCTGTCACTTGGGTGCAAATTACCCTTCATGCAAAATGGAAAGTAGCAGATTTTTTCAGGACTTCCTGAGGCAGTCAGATTGAGGCTCATGGAGGAGTTGGGTTTTATTCATAGCTTGGTTATTTTGGTCTAGCAGACCCTGATTTTTTCTGCCACAGATCTACATAATTTTATTTGATTCTTCATGAAGTTCAGAAGAAAGTTAAAAGAAATTGAGAGAAAAAAATTTCGAAACAGAAATAGCCTGCCAGCATTTGTTCTGCTATCCTATTACAATATTCTGACTTCCATCTAAACCTTCCCAGGGGGATACACATCTACATTTTACTTTAGCTAAAGACAGAATTAATTTGAAAACTATTACAGGAAAGAGAATGATTATCAAGACACCATCATCCTGACTGTGCAGAGACAAAAATTAGGCATCTTCCTCAACAGAACAGGCAAGAGCTCTGCCACAGTAGAGGGTTCTGTGGTATTATTTATTGTTTTTTGGGTTTTTTCCCCTCCTCTGATAGCTTAGCTCAAATCCTTGATCAAAGCAACAAAGAATTGTTCTGCTCAGATGGCTTACTGCATTTTAAGTGGAATGCAATTTAGCGCTCTCCCATCTGACGAAAGCTAAATTCAGAAAGGGAAAACAATTTCCAAGGACCAACACATCCATTTCCCTCTCGAGAGGCCAGACAAAGGTTGTGGCATTAGAACAGATTACCAACATCTGCCTACAGTGTGCTTTTGATAAAAGGAACTGTTAGACTCTGATGGCAGCTAGACTGTCCCTCTTTGCAAAATAGCATTAGGTGTTTTCCAGATCCCAGTATTTGTTCCCTTGTGCTTGTTATTGAGCATTGTAAGAAGCAGTGCAGTGAGACTGGTGTTATAGCAAGAAATAAAAAGAGTAAATCACATCTCTGTGTATACTTCAGAAGTTCTGCAATTTTTTTTAATGTGCAGTTTTCTTTGCTGCCACATTTCCTTTGGGTTTGTCTGTGATATTATTAAAGAAACAAAGCAGTGTTTCTTTCAAAAAGTGGTTAATAATGTACTCACCCCATAGTCTACCATAGCTTCAAAGAGCCAATTACTGTTAGACTGTTGCATAAACACATATTTAGGAAGCATGAAAATGTGCAATTATTTACAGGATTCAGTATGTAATATATCATATTTGAGCTCCAAAATGGGAATTACTGACATGATGAAGTATAATGGCTCCAAATAAATTGCTGTACTACAAGAAGGGCCCTGCAGAGCTGTACTCATTAAACACACTTATTAAAAATTCTTAGTTTTTTGAAATCAGAAGTCACTCACTCACTTAAAAAAGCTCATCATCACCAAGTATCTCATCTGTAACTTTTTGCAAAGTCTTGTGGCTCAAGACAGCTTTGAAAGTGTTACATCTGGGAAAACCGAAATATTGAAGTTTGTCTTAAAAGAATGATGCAGAACTTAGTGAAGGTGAATGGCAGCACATGGCTGGAGATTGGACAGTAGCACAAACTAAAAAGAAAAACCTGAGCTATTTTACACACTGAATGTATTAATTAAGCATAGCCTCTTCAGGAAAGAGGCCTAAGTCCTGTTTCCCAAAAGACAGCTGTAGTTAAAAGCACATTAGCCTATTTTAGGAAAATGGCAGGAATTATTACTCAAAATGTGATCTCATTATATAAATTGGGGCATGTCTTCAGCTACTGATTCAGCTCATTTCTGTCACTGCCATCACAAAAACACTGCTGGAATGGAAAAAAGCTGGAACAAAGAAAGATTCCAGTCTTTGTTGTATTTTTCCATAAAGTGAAAATTTCATTATTTGCTCTTGAGCTAAGGAATTATGGATCTCTAATTCTCAGAATTCTGAGAATTAGAGCAATGACCAGTTCCTGAGAACAACATTTTGGATAAACGTTATGCTGCCCTCTCACAATTTACAAATGGAAAAGGACTGTGGTTTTATTTTATTTTATTTTATTTTATTTTATTTTATTTTATTTTATTTTATTTTTTATTTTATTTTATCCTGCTGCACATTCCACCCATTGGTTTGCAATTATAAGCTGGTGGTGCTATGGGAAACCTGCTTCCTTGTGATGTGATTCCAGGCATATCTCAAAGAAGGTTGGTTCCTACCTCTGTGTTCAAGTCAGGTAACACTGTCCCCAAAACCACAGACACACAAGGCTGCTGAGTCAGAGATGCTGAAATCACCAGCCTTGCCCTGCACCCGAGTTTGCTCTTTGGACACCAGACCTGAGCCAAACTGCTGCCCCTGTCTGAGGCAGACCTGTCAGCCAGCCCAAAGCTCCTGGCAAAGGGCCAACTTGCCTTGCAGCACTGAGCAGGAGAAACTGTTTGCCATAACCCACTGCTTCTTGGATTGTGGAAAAATCACTGAGGTTTCACGCTTGTTTATGGGCTTAGAAATATGTTAATTCTCAGCTAATGAGACTTGAGGCATGCAGTGCTCAGCCAGCAGAACAACTTTTAAATCACTGTTTTGCTTGTAATGACTTCCTGTACATTTGTTGTGGTACAACAAGTAGCATTTTTTTCTCAGCTAGGTGTTGGACATTCACGTGCTGTAATACACAGGCATGGCTGCAGGCTCCATCAGGGCACTTCCACAAGAATGTGAACACCAGCAGGAGTGGGGTACACAGTCATGGGATCAGGACTCTCTCACTGCTTTAGCACACTGGGGAGTCTCCATGAAACTGAGGTGCTGAATATCCTTACAAAAATCTCCAGTACTGGTGCATTTGATAACACACCCATCTAGTCTGAAACTAAAGCAGAGTTCAAATCCAAACATGCTCTGTACACCTTTAGGGAGAACTCTGTAAGTCTGAACACCTGAAATGATTATCACTTTTTGTGTGTGCAATATAATCAAAAGAAATGAATTAATGGAAAAATGAATTTAAGCACATTCTGTGCAAATATATACAAATGGCTTCCATAAAATTTTTCATATCTGTAAAGAAATTAATGCAAGATTAACAAGTAATGAAACATTACATTTTAAGTAACTAATCCCTGCATCCTCTTTATTTGTGCTCCACTTGATAAGAAATGCACTTAATAGTTCTTTGCATAGAACAATAGGGATTTCTCTTACAGCTCTCCTTCTCCTCTAAAATCATGCTTTTTCCCATTTCATTTGAGACTATCAGCTCACAGGTCTGACGGCCATCCTACTTCCAGCATCACAAAAGGCCGCCAGGGTCCTGCAGAGCAGCAGGCTGAGCAGCACACAGCAGTGTATCCTTGCACCAAGGACTGCTGACTGCTTGCCAGGCTTTGCCAAACCACAGCTGGAGGTTTGAGGGAGGTGTAGTCCTGGTGAGGACGTATCTGAAGTGTGTGCCCAGTGTGGTGCTCCCCAGCATGAGAGACATATGGACACTGACAGAGCTGGTGGGGCAGGAGTATGACGTACCCATTTTCAACCTTGGAGATGTCCAAGTTGTTTGGACAACTGGAAAAGTCAACCAAACAAGTGCTGTCTGAACAAAATAGCAGAGTTGTTCCGTGTTTCCGGAAGTGTTCACAAAGTAAGACAACATATTCCTTCAAGACATTTTATGCTTGCAGTTTTGAATAATTAAGGTCTTTCTCACATTTTTACCTCACTATGAGCCTTAGCCCAAATGTTTAGGAGCGTATCAAGCAAATAAAGAATAAGAATAGTAAGCAAAGACTGAATACCAAAGGGTAATACTGGTTTTTCATTCCCTGTATTTGAAACACATTTATAACTTTGGAGACCACTGTAAACTCCTCCAAACAACGTTTTCAGAGGTGGAAAAAATAATTAGGCCATGCCCTACAAAACAAAGTCCTTTTCTCACCCTTTCTGAATTTCTTATTAAAAACCTTCAATGGCGTCATAAAAATGGGGTTTTTTTGGTGTGATATGGAGCTTAATATTCATCAAGCTGACTACTGGGATAGACAAGATGAAACTCGTACCAGCTACAGTCAGACACCTCTGAAACTGGAGACAGTGTTCTTCTCCAAGGTCAGCTGCTCATTATTAAAGGAAAATATTTGTAACTGCTGATTTAAGCAATTTCATAGCAGATCCAAAGGCAGAACACATTTCAGGATTACGCAAGGAAAGAGAAGAAATGAACCATGTAAATTCTTTGTCAAACATTTTCTACAATCTTCAGATTTATTTTAAGGTTCAAGATCTGCATGAAGGCCTTAACGTAGTTATATTTTTTCAGACCTTCTGTGGAAATATCTTAATTTTGGTACAGATCCAGAAACCAACCTTAGCTTCAACTGGAAATCACATGTGAAATCCTACTTCTTTGTTTGCTTTTGAACAGGGCAGTGTCTGAAAGGACAGCTCTGAGGAATCCAAAAGACTTGGACACATCTGGCATACTCTCAGTCACAGCTTCCTTATCCACAGGATTTGATTTTATATTTGAATTCTGTCTGGCACAAGTCAATTTTTAGACTCACTTGCATTTTATATGCTTATTTATTTATTTATTTATTTATTTATTTTTAATTTCTTTTTAATTGGTTAGGCAGGCTCTTAGAGATTTTCCACTAAATACCTGACTTGTCTTGCTCAGACACTCCGATGAATGGAAGGAAAATGGTTTGCTCAGCTGAAAGACTGTAATTAGCATATACTGTGGTAACTCTGTCCTTCTCTAACCTGCTGGCTACACAGCATGATTTCCTTGGGATTTTTATTTATTTTGCTTTTAAGCAGAACTGTAATGTTACTGAGAATCACCAGATGGCATTGCTGCAGATAACTCTGATATTTCTCTTCATCTAAATCTACAGAGGATAGGTATGAATTGCAATCTAGTGCAGTTTTTTTCCTGGTATTACTACTTGGGCTCTGTTAGAGAGATGTCATTACATATTTGTATATTATGCTATATTATATATTTGTAGGCAAGTGTGCTCATGCCTGAGCCCTCACAATGTCATAAGGTTTGTTTGCAGCAAAGGATCATGCATGGCTACACAGACACAGTAAATGTAGGAGAAAGGTGTTCTTTGGACTACTTTAACATTTCATTGTTTCTTAATTACTGTATTCTTCATGCTCATTGAAATGATTTACAGACTTAAAATTGTTAAAAGGCTACTTATTTAGTAACTGTATTTGTTGGCCAAAGAGCTTCAGCTACAATAGTTGCATCTGCGAATAACCTGGAATCAAATTATGTAATAACTCACAGCTCATTAAACTCCTCTGAAGAGATCAAACGACCTGGGTGTTAATTTTCAGTGCAGCCTATGGTGTATAACATATGTCAGCACTTCAGAGCTGCTCTCCCTCCCAGCCTGTGCAGCCTTGCTCCCAGGGATGTCAGGACTCAGCTGCCTCTATGGGTACCACCGATGATGAGAGAGCAAATATGAGGGCGAATGGAGCTTTTCAACTGGTTAGCTTTCAAGGCATGATGAAGTTGTGACACAGAACTTATTTAAAATTCCATATAAAGTGTCAACATTGCATTTTCTCTTCCTCATTTCAAAATCCTTCATTTAAAAACCAGGATAAAAGGAGTTTGCAGCCAGATGGGGTGTTGGGAGGAAAGGGTTAAAACTGGAAGATTTGGCTAAGAGGGAGTAATTTTTGCTCGAAGTGTCCTTGCAGCTGGGAATGCTAAGAATGTCAGTGTGGAAAACTCCATTTATTATGCCTAGTGTTGTTCATACTCTGCTGGTTTTGAGAAGTAGAATTCCTGTGTAGAGACAACACAGTCACAGACATGCTTGAGCTTCCTGCTGGAAGTGAGCTATCATAAAAGCACAGCCTTGTGATAAATTGCATGTGTGCAAAGCCCTTTGATATTTGGGGCAGGCAGTGGGTCCCCCTGTCACTGGGTTCTAGGATGAACTGAGCCTAATGGAGCCTGTACCCCTGTGTGTCTCTTCACTAGGACGAACTAAGCCTAACACAGCCCGTGTCCCAGAGTGTCTCTGCTGCCCAGTGATGCTGGTGAAGTAATGAAATAACTCTACTCTTTGCACTTCAGCTGTGGTTTGGTGGTTGCCATCGCTACCTGTATGTGTTGACTCACACGTGGAGATTGACCTCTTCTCCCAGGGCAACCAGAGACAGGATGAGAGGACATAGTCCTAAGCTGTGCCAGGGTAGGTTTAGGTTGGACATCAGGAGGAACTTTGGTGGCAGACTTTGGTGAGGTTAGGATTTCCCTCTCCACTCACAGTGTAACATTTCACCCCTTCGGTGACATCAGGTTTGTGCCTCCTCCATTTTTACACTTGGGCTCGGTTTCATCCAGCTGCAGTCACCCCTCAGCGTCCCCACAGCAGCGCTAAGGTCAGTGCAGGCTGCAGAGGCCACCAGTTGGGGGAAGCCACCCTTAGGTGACCTCTGTGCCATAGCGAGTGCACAAGCACCAGATTTATGGTTAGATTGGGCACATCCTCAGGAACTGAGCTAGAGGTGCAATTCCTGATTGTGGAACTAAACTGTCAACACTGTGGCAAAAGGAAATGAAAACCTATGGCTGCCACCACAATAGCAAAGGCTAACAGGCAGAGGTAAGTGTGATTTTTGTCCATAGCTCTTGCTTTTATCCAGATGCCCTGGAAAGCTGTGGATCATTGCTCTAGAGGAACAATTTTGAATCCAGTAAACAGACAGCTCTCCTGTCTTTTCCACCATCATTAAGCTGGTATTTCCCTGGACTTTCAGCAGTGAAAGAGATTCTCAATATCAGTGTATGATCACAGCTTTTCATATTAGTGAATTAAAAGCCACGTCCTAGAGGGAATCGTTAATGTTGATGAAAGGAATCTTTCTTGGTTGAACAGGCAGAGATGTTTTAGGAACAGGAGAACTGTTTTCTCATTTCGGGATGTTAAATCCATTTTTGGATCATAACTGCCCCCATGTCTCCCACAAAAGCATTTGCAACATCACCTCAGTGGAGATAAACCTGAGATACTGTTCTCCTTTCTTCACGTCTGCCTAGTTGTTGTTGTGCCATTTCCCATTTTATTGAAGCAGATATTAATAGAAACCATCAATGGTGCCTTTCACGTTCCTCTTCTGTGAGCCAGGCACAGGCAACAGCAAGGTAGTCAATATAGAGGCCTTTGAATAGAATTAACTCAATTCTAATCCCCATTAAACAGATAGTGGTATGTAAGTCAGGTAGTAAAAGAGACAAATTGTCTGAAATGCTACCAGTGGAAGGAATGGGCCCTTGGAGCCCAAGAATTGAAAAATGAAAAAGATAACTCAGTAAAATTCCCACAGCAGAAAATAGGTACCTACAGAAGTCTTTAAATGCTTCTATGTACGTCCAAAGAGAGCACTGCAGATCATTCCTCTCTGCTTTTAACGGCCTGACTACAGAAGCAATAACCCAAAACATACTCACTGGATTATGTTTTTCAATATCACAGTTTTGTTCATATAATTTTTTAAATAAAGCCAGCTACCCAGAGAAGAGATCAGGCCTCTGTGGTTGCACTACAAAAAAGGGACCATAAACAAGAGAGAAATTACAGTACAGATTTTCCTCTTTCATGTTTTCCAGTGTTTTTGGCTGGCACAAACAGCCAACCTTCTCCATTCATACACCATCATCCCCAGACACAGGCATAATTTTCCTAAGTGACAGGAACAACCTCTTACATACAGATGATGAAAAAATAATTATTCTCTTCTGTATTAATGATCACAGTTATTTTTATAAAGGAAAAGTGTTATCAAAGCCGTTCTCACAGAACAGAAAACCCTCTATGGGACCAACCAGAGCTGATCTAACAAAGATGAATGCACACTGAAAAATCCCTGAAAACTTCCATCCTTCAGCTTTTACCTCAGAATACGTTTGACACAAACTAATACCACACAATGAAGCAGCACACACCTTATGCAAATCCTGTCTTTGTGGTTTGGTGCAAACCCTGTATGCTCACAAGGGCTATTTCTATAGCAGAAATGTCATGTGAATTCTATTTCTTTAGTGATTTAGATGAGAACTGCTCAGAAGCAGTTGTTAAAAACACTTTGATGTTTGTGATGTATTGCCAAGGTATTTCCAACAGTATTTAAACTTGCTACTTTTAGAAAAATCTTAAATTTAGCTGAACATTTCTGGTAAAAGGATTGAAAGTGTTCTTTGATGACAAAACAATTGACAAGCGGCTTTAAAAAAGACTTACAAGGAATAAACAACTGCACCTGTGAGATAACACACAAAAGGACAAAAGTTTACAGAAAACAGAAATGAAAAAATACAGCAAAAGAGATAGCAGGTACAGTGAAATACATATAATAGTCAATATTAGTCAAGAATATGATTAGTATATGAACAGTGTATGAATAGTAAATGACGCTTGTGTAAAATAGTGGAATGGATGCACAGAAGTCAAAAGAAAGAGGCTCTCTCTCATCCTGCCACAGGGAAGAGCACTCACATGTAATGGCTCCTGCCTTTTGCTTTCCTGAATGAGAGAGGCAGATGTGGAATTTGGTTTCACTTGGTTTTTCTTCCCCTTAAGCACTATTTTGGTGACAAAATCTGAAATTCATCATGGTTATTTCCAAAAGAAAAGCAACCTCAAACATTAAAAGGAAGGTTTGAACTCTCATGTTTACACCAAAACCTCTCTCTCTAGCAAGGCTTGAATAGTTGGAACTGCAGAAAGAATGTAACAGCAAAATGTGAACATGCACGTTTTGACCTGCAGACTGCTTCTTCCCTTCTTCATTCTCACATCTAGATGGGGCCCAGGGAGCTGGAACAGTCTCTTCGAGCCAGTAAAAACCACATCCAGTAACTTATAAGATCACTTCAGCTTTGTGGAAAACCTCAGCAGAGGGAACCTCCTCTGCCGGTCGCAGCCAGCAGAGCTGCTAATCCAGAGCTGCCTCCTTCAGCCTTGCCAAATCGTGATTGCTCTTTTGGGGAGGCTAGTGAGAGGAGACATGACCTTGGACTTCCCTTCTACGTCCTTTTAGCTCAGAATGAATTGGCTTGAACACAGAAGGAACCACAACTGCATCAGCCTTTGTCAGTGTGTGGTTTGAGGCTGGTTAGTCTGTCCAGCTCCCTGGTGAAACACAGACTCTCTTACAGGCTCGGCATCTGGCAGAGAAAAGCTTGATCTGATGGAGCTGCACACAGAAGTACCTTCCCTTTCTTCCCCTCTCTGGATTTCCCTTTGTGTTACTCACCAGTACTGCTCTGGATGGTCCTCACCGTGGTGGTTGTACGCGGGGGAGACGAGGACCGCAGCGATATGCACTCGTCATCCTGGGAGCAGCCCTTCTCAATGGCTCTGACATAGCTGTGGCTCCTCATGCGGAAGCAGCCTGGCATAGGCAGATCCAGCGCTTCCACCGCCTGAGACTCGAGTTCGCTGAACACCGACTCGCAGACGGATTCGAACTGACCGTTCACCTCCATCTCACTCACCTGCAGACAGAGACCGGGCAGGGTCAGCGCATCCCGCACACGGATACTACGCTCTGCCTGGTACAAACACTCTCAAGCTACAGTGTTGGCACGGTGGCCAACACCTGTTAGAGCATCCCTTTGCACACGAAGAAAGGTAAATGGGACATCCCACAGCAGCAGTTGTGAGGGAAAAAAAACAATGTACAAAAAGAGGAGACAAGTGTTGGGCAAAGAATCAGCAGAGTTTGGGCTCTTGGCTCCTGCTCAAACTGGTGGGAGGCCTGGAGCCCTCATAGCAGCGTCTGTTTTATGTCACCCTGGGCCCACAGCAGAGGTTGAATGTTTGGTCACTGTGATCACTACATGTAAAACACAAATCACACTTTTATTCCGGGGTGAGGAAAAAACCAAAAAGGTCAGCTTAACCCCAGTACGTTATCAATGCAACCCACAAGCAATCACAGTGATAAAAACCTGAGTGGCTGGGAAGCTGGAGAGTAACAAACAGTTGGAAGGGGAGGTTGATAAGCGAACCAACTTTGCTGCTGGGGAAAAATGCTCGTAGAACTACATCTCTGGCTTAGAGCAGATGCAAAGGAATCCTTAGACCCTTTGTGCAGCAGACACTAGGTGGTGACAAAGACTTGTGCTCACACCGGTTAAAGAACATCGAAAAACTTCCTGCAGGTCTTAAGAATCTGGAGACCATTTACCTTGGCTTAATTAGTAATGGATGTTCATGTTTCTAAACCAAGAACTGAGCCCTGAGCTTGGCATTAAAGCACAATAATTATCACTGTAGGAAACACACAGATGGAAACCATCCCTTGAGGATTCTGTTAGTTTTCAAGCATGCACAAGGCCAAGTTAGCAGGAGAAGGTAAGACTGTGTTAAGATGCTAGAAAAATCCCCATCAGAAATTCTCTTTCAGGATCAACGTTACCAAGAAAAATGTTCTGTGGAGTCTGTACACACAACCGAAAAATCTCAGCGAGAAAAACATATTTTTTTCAAAGGAAAATTATTTAAAAAAGCATGGAAGAGTAGTAGGTTGTACAGCAGAAAGAACAATCTTAGTATGGCAGAGAATATCCAATCCTCCAGTAAATATCTCTGAATTAATGCACTTTTAAAACAAAAAACCAACTTCTTCACCTTGGCAAATGATAACCACTCCTTGGCTGACAGCTTTGTGTGTTAGGTGTGCAGCTAAACAAGTAACCTGACCCAATGTTCATGTAGTTGCCCCCGAGACCTGAATTTCTGTGCTGTTTTCTCCTAGATACAGCCAGACCTTCCTTTTAGAGCATCACCCCATGCCCTATGCAAAGTACCTCACTACAAAAGACACACTTGAATACTCTGAAGTGTCTAAATATAGAATAGTGCAGAAATTAAAACCACAGCTCCACAATGAATGGCAGATGCATTTGTTATGCCACAGCTGAAGTCCTGGTATCACTGACGTCACACACTTTTTTTGACATTGCAATGACTTGATATGCCAGTCATAAGGGATCAGTATCTGGCACCACAAATCCTGCCTGCTGCACTTCTGCACTAGTGTAAGGAAGTTCTTTCATCCAAGTGATTTACCAAAATGATCCACTTAAGCTAACAAGCCAAAAATCACACCAAGGAGCTAGAGGATGGAGCACATTAACTGCTGGCACTCTGCGCTGTGGTGTTCTGGCACTTTTGCACTTCTTTTAGATCTGTTCCCAATGAACTCAACTCTACAAGCATGCTGAATGCAAGGACAGGCTATTTTATAACATTAAAACTCATAAACTGAATCTCTCACAATGGACTTCATTTTTCTTCTTGTTTAGGAGCATGAAGATCTCTTACAGGATTTCAGGGCAAAAATACAGACAGATCTTTGCACTTAATACATATACTGCAACATTTGTAATATTTAGGTGAAAAGTTTGGAGGTACACAAGGTAAAGAATGCATAAAATAGTATAAAGAAACTAAAATGTCTAATAAATTGTGGAATACAAACTATTAGCAGCTTAATTTTGCTTTAGCATCTCACTCAGCATACGGACATACCTTTGAGGCACTCAAACATTTTTGATTTGAGGTACTAAGCACAAGATCCTTAACAGAACCCTGTTTAAAGACAGTGTTGGTGAGCACCACTTAAAGCAAAATCAAGTTTCTCCTATTGCAATCAGTGTCCAGCATGACACCTGCTCTCCAGGCTGCCCCAGGCGCACATCACCCACCTGGCTGATGGTGCTCATGGCTCTCATGTAGCTCTCGTTGCGGGAGCGGAACTTGGGGGACGTCAGCAGCCCTGCAGGGTCCAGGCTGTCCAGGCTCCTGTTGATGGAGACTTCGCTCACTGCCCTCAGGTAACTGTGGCTCCGGATCTGAAGCTTTGGTGAGTGTTCACTGGATATCCTGGGAGTTTTGGGTGGGGAAAAAAGAAAAAGAAAGAAAAAAGATATTCCATCAAATCCAAATGGCCTCACCAGGAGTGAGAATAACCAGATGTTTTTCACTGGAACAGCATGACTTGAACAAGTCTTCACACATTCCTTGTATATTTATAAAATAAAGACAATGTCAGCACTTTTATTTGGATTACCCCACCCTTCTATTTGGTGGAACAAAGAGAGAAGGAAGGAAAGGATTTTCTTTTCATGTTTTTGTAAACCATGTCTAAGCATAATGGCAAAATCACTTTCATTTCCTTTACTGACAGCAGAATGGAAAAATTTTACACTGTACTGACAGCGACAGTATCCAGCTCCAGCAACTCCCCCCACTATGTGGGACTTCTGAAGTGACAATACTGAAATGACTTCACAAGTTGATTTTAAAAGAGCAAGAGGAGCCATTGAGATGAGCAGCAGAGAAAGCCCTGTGGCCTTACAGAGCTGAATGCAGCCACCACCAAAACCAGCTGGGGAGTAGGGTAAAGAAAGAATAGGCCTGATAGTTAGATCAGCTGAATGATCCTAAATTTATCAGCTGAACGTCCACATCTCAAAATGATGCTGGTGATGTGACTCTGACATACTCTCGTGTATATACTCGTGGAACGGGACCATTTCTCATGGAGCTTTCAAGGGTGTACAGGCCAATAGGGCAGCCAGATCATATAAACCATGTAAAATGCATTCATAGTATGCCTTAACCTAGGAAATCATTCCAACAGCATAGGCCACCTGGTAAGGTTTGATATGCTTTAAATTTTATTTTAGACCCAGCTTAAGCCACGAGTTAACAAAATGTATGCTAGGGAAGTAGCTTTACACAGTGACGTCAAATTAGAAGTTTAAAAGGCACAGTTGTATTCCTGAAGTGATAACTTTGCCTAGTTTTTCAATACAAAACAAGTGAGACATACAATTAATCAAAACCAAACAACAACCCCACCCTTTCCCCAGGGAATTTTTACTTCTGCTGTATTCCTGCCATAAGTGCTAAGAGTCAGCTAGAAACAATCCTCCTCCAGACAGAAACAACCTGTGAGATGTTTTATCCTCTATGCTGGCTAAGTGCTGTCTTCACAATCTGAGGCATTCTATAAAGATGTGAGTCACAAAAAGTGTGTGAAATACAAAAGTATGAAGTACAATTAATTTGGGGAATATGTCTTTTGAAAGAACTCATCAATGAATAAAGTATCAAAAAGGTGAATCTTTGATATATTTTTGCATTTTTTAATATTATTCAAGTATCACAAAGCAAACTAACTAAAATATTAGCTAAATTGTCCATTTTAAAATGTAAATCTCACAGAGATGTTTACAGGTATATGAAAGAAAAATCTGTAACCTAATTACAGGCTTAATCTTTGTCTCCTCGTCTTTAGAAATACATGCACAGCTGACCTGAAAGAAGAGAATCCATTTTATGTCTAATTCCTGAAGCATTTGCAGATATTTTGTATTCAAGTATCTAATGATGGTAATTAGTATCAGCAATTTCCCACTGGCATGCACAATTCTGGTAATTGTCAATGCATTTTGGGAGGATGAGTCCATTGTGTAATCGCTCACCTAAGTAGTCCAGAAACTAGGTCTGTTTCTGAATGGTCCAATACTGTAAGAACATCGAGGCCATCTCTACAATACCATATTCTCTGGCAGCTAATTACCTGCCTAATAAAAATACGTAAACTTATGTTAATTACTTGATACTCCTGTCACAAGATGAAGAGAAAGCCTTTGCTTGCCATTTTCGCTGTGCATACAGTGCAATACAGCAGCCATTTCTGTACTCTTTGACTCCTTGTACCACTTGATTCCACATGACAAAACCTGAAGGTTTTTAGACATCAGAATAAGTGGTGCTCCAAACAACTCAAAAAAAGGCAACAGAAGTGGTGAAAAGACAATTGTTAGTAATGGTTACATTTGTTTACTACATTTTGGTAACTAACCATGCAACTCTTGAAAAAAAATTTATTGCCTGCTATCAGATTAAAAAAAATAGAATGAATAATTCAACAGACATAATTTTTCTGGTGCATGTGAGCTACTTCACTGTGCTGCAGACCTGCAAACTGATCAGCATCACCTGAAATGCATTTCCTAGATTGATTCAAAATGTGTTTTATGATTACGATGTGAATAGTTTGCTGCCAATATGTGACATGCAAAATTCAAACAAGCTTCATTAGCTGCCAGTTAGTCAAACGCGTCACCTGGGGCTTGTGGCTGCCCACTGATTAGCTGAGCTTGCAAGAAGACTGCAGCACATCACAAGATTCAGTGCACAGATATTGCCAGACAGAAATCTGCAGGTGCTGAGGCATGTGCCCTTTAAAGAGTGGAACCAATAAACCAAGATGCAAGTATCCATAGCACAAAGATTTTGCTGTGGCAGCCAGAGTAAAGATCATATAAGGTACTCATGAAAGTGTCACGGAAAGCCACCACAAAGAGTATAGAAATGAACTTTCTGTATGCATTAGTGTTGCATATTATTTTCCCAACTCTGCTTGAAACAAAGGAATTCCTCATAAAAGTAGATGTTTCCTTCTTTTTTCAGATGTGGGTCATCAGCACAGCTGCATTCTTTTTGTTTTTGTTCCTGACTATGCAACTGGCCAGTTCGACCCAAATCCAGAACTGTATTTTACAGGTGGCTACTTATCTTAGTCTGTGCACCCCTCCCACCTCTTGTGTAAACCAGAGTAGGTAACTGGCTGCTGTTGAAGGAGGTGGCTCCTTGCTCACTGACTGCTACAATCTCTATTTCACTGGATGTAGTGGTGGGAGAAAAAAGGAAAAAAAAAAGGATTTAAACATAAAGAAAGAAATATTGAAGGCTTGCATTTATAATGATTACTGCTGCTTTTATAGCTGTGTAATAAATCATCACTATGTTCTACAGTAAAGTTTAATGAACAGCTGAAATGCCACTGGAAATTTTGATAATATTCCACTTAGGAATAAATCTGCCTATGTATGATGTGCAAGATCTGAATGTATAAGTAATTTTCTTGGAGTTACTATTACCAGTAACCTGTAAATGAAAATATCTTTTTCTTCCTTGAAGGTTCAAGTCCACCTCTTATTTGTCTTGCATTACCTAAACTTCTGTTTGTGCCATCATATTTTCCGCAACTAAGTACAACATGCCAGGGTCTGAGACTTTGGGACAGCTCTTTGGACAATACAAAATGGTCTTTTGGCTCCACTCACTGCATTGGATGTATTAATTGGCAGAAGTGGGATGTGAATTATTTAGGTTCTTAAACAAGATCCTCAAGCACGCTCCGTCATTTCTGTCCTGCACTCACAAGTGGCAGGTCCTCAAATTGTCTGCACCACACTTTTTGCCTACACTGCTGCCCTTGCCCCAGGCCTCACCCCAGAGGATGGGAGCACAGCCACAACAGCAACACACTGATACCACACTGGGTGGGAGGCGCAGCACTGCTGGATGTGCTTCCCAAAACGCACAGCAAGAGGCACCAGGAGGAGATGAGGGCTCTGTGTTTCTGGTGCTCTGCTGATTGCTGTTGTGGGTTTCCCAAGGGGACTGACAAGAGAAGGAGCCAGCCCTGAGCTGAGGTGGGTGGAAATGGAGTCTGCTGAGTCCCAGGAGATAAATAAATGCTCCCCTGGGTAGAGGAAGGCAAGTGCCTCTGATCCACTGTGCCTCAGAGGAGATCAAGGCACCCCGCTAATGAGGCCAAAATGCTACAGAAATTCCATAAGCAGCTCTGAGAGGCGGAGAATGTTCATTTAATCAGAAAACATGGCCTAGTAAAGCACCTGAAGCAGAAGATCCTGTAGGTTTTCAAGGAAATCTTTGCATACTGCACTGAGATTTCTGCTCAGTACATTTTGAACACACGGAGGCCTATTCTCCTGTTTTCACTCAAATAGAGAAATGAAAATATTTAAAACACGTACATCTAATCACCCTACCACTGTTGCAACATGCATGTTAAGAAATACTTTAAACTCACTGTTACAGATGTGTTTGTATTTACATGATATTAACATGATTTACATAATTTAATTCAGATAAAACCACATTCTGGTCCCTCATTTATTTGATTATTTGCAGAATAGGGAGTTGGTTGGTATAGGCATTTGTGAGAGGAGCTAGACTCAGTTGCTTTGCTCTGGAGGCTGCAGGGAAGCCAGAGAGGGACTCTTCATCAGGAATTGTAGTGAAAGGACAAGGAGTAAAAACAACAAACTGAAAAAAGGAAAAATTAGGTTAGATACTAGGAAGGAATTCTTTACTGTGAGAGTGGTTAGACACTGGAACAGGTTGCCAAGGGAGGTTGTGGACGCTCCAACCCTGGCAGTGTTCAAAACCAATTTGGATGAGGCCTTGAACAGCCAAGTCTAGTGGGAGGTCCCTCTCCACGGTGGTGGGGGAGGGGGCTAGATGATCTTTAAGGTCCATTCCAACCCCTTAACATTCTATGATTCTGTGATTCTATATCAAAGGGTTCAAAATGCAGTGTTAGCAATTAACAGTGAAATAACTTTAAATATATTCCTGGAAGAGTTCCTGTGCCTTGCAAATGTCTTTCAAATGACAAAGAGAAGATAGACAACAGGGATTTACATGAGCAGACAATTCTAGTTTCAAATATTTCCTTTTAATTTAGGAATGCACAATGCACTCTGTCATATATATGCTCTTTATAAAAAGCACTTTCATTTATTACATTTCATTTCTGAATGCAAACAGGGAAAACCAAGCCTGATGATGGCTGCTTTTTTTCCCCTTTAGGCCAGACACAATATAAAAAACAGTAGTCCTAAGACTGTACTGTCTTCTGCAAGCTGGGCAGTCAGAATCATAACACAAAGTACAGTGTTGTGCCAGATAGGTACTATGCTCTGCCAGCAGAAAATGACAAAGCAGAGTAAAGTGAAAGTCCAGAAACACATCCTGAATGCTTCTGTAAGCCAGCAGAAGAAAATTTGTGCTAAAATTTGCCTTCAAATAAAGAGGAAGACCTCAAAAACACACCACGTGCAACATGAAACAAAGCAAAAATAAACCTCAAAGCCACCACTACTGTTAAGTATCTCAGCTCTCAGTTTTGCTGCATACAATGGACACCTCAGTTCCATGGGGATTAATCATCCTCTGCTGAATATCTCACCTCTGGCGTGGCTGGTGGGCACATCCAACTTACATTTCTGTGCTTCATTTTATTTGCATTTTAGTGTTGCTAGAAGGTAGAATAATCCAGTGCAGCCTGACACAAGGTAAACACTGAAGGACAGCAGAGAGGAAGATGTAGAGAACAATTTACTGATGTGCATCTGTCTGATCCTGGTCATGACATGGGTCAGCTAGGCTGGAGTAATTTGTTCATGCTGGCACCTATGTTCTGCTGCTTTTTGGTGCAGTGAACACGGAGCTGTCATGTCACTGAAGGAGACAAGGGCAGCACACAAACAGATTTTAGCATTTGCTCTCCCCACCCTGGATTTTTCTGTGTTTGAAGATCTCCTTTTGTGTTCTTGTTTATAAACAAGTGATACTCCGCATGCGGATTTCCTGCCTTGAAGCTAAAAAAAATATCCCAATAAAACCTCTCTTTAAGTCCAGACCCAGCTAAAGGGTCAAGCGTGAGAAAGAAAATTCTAAAACTTGGAGTATCCAGAAAAAGCTTATCTCCTGAAGAGCAGTTCAATGTCATCAGCACAAAAATGACATTTCTTCATTTTGCTTCTACTACCAGACGACGAGTTGTCCTCACTGCATGGACCAAGCAACACATACCACAAAACTGCACAGACATGCCTATGACACAGAATTTTTCCCATGCTGAGAAGAGGCAGAAATTGCAGTACAGTCTATTTTTCTCTGTCTGATTTTTCAGATTCTCATAGGGATATAGAGGAAAGCACTTAAAAAGGAAAAAAAACCCAATCCAAAAGTCCCCACAATTTGGTGTCATGCATCTCTAACATGTCTATCTCCAGCTGTTGTGCAGTTTTGAGTGAGCACATGGTGTCCTGCCAAAGAGCTTCTGTTTGTTTGATTGAGGGCAGCAGGAACTGGATCAATGTTTTATAGTAGAAAATGTGTCTAAAAAGCCCAGTCCCTTTTAAAACCCTCCGTGTCTGACTACTGCCAGCTTCAGAATAAACCATGGGACCACTTTGTGATTTTGTTACAAACCTGCTTTCCTCTCAAAGGACACAGAAGCTTTGGGGTTTTTTTTCTCTTTTTGAGATGTGGAGGTATTGAGGTTGTATGAATTTATTTCATGAACAATCTTTAGTTATTAAAATATTAGCAAACAAAAATGACTGCTGAATAAAAATTAATGTATACATTAAAACAAGTCTTCCCTTTTATTGCAAAGATCGTCTCAGGTGGTTTGTACAATCAAAAAAACCACAGGCTGATGTATTTAAGGAACATTTCCCTTGTCTTTGACATACTGTATTTTCTTGCTTTCTAGACATGGTGAAAGAATAGAGCACAGCACGAATGTGGCACATATGCAACTGAGTTGGCAAGAAAAGCAGATGGAAGATGATGCAGACAGACATTATACAATTCTCTTTAATCAGAAATCTGGTCTACATGCTGATTCTGATTGCCATGTGCGGGTGTGTGTGTGGGAATAGTTGTGAGCACTCTTCTCTTCCACCCCGGAGACTGGAAAGAGATTCTGAAAGGTAGGAACAGTTCAACCCAGATGAACCAGCTCAATCCAGTGATGCCAGGGTAAGCTGCTTCTGTGCAAAACCAGACATTTTTTGTTTACACTAGAAGACAAATCCACCCTATCTTATCACAAAAAGCAGGGTAAGATACAATATTGTTGAGAACAGCCAGCTTGAGAAGAATAGTTTCCCTCTCTGAAGACCCTTTGAGGAAAGCTGTGGGCCCTAATGTCCCCTTATTGCCAATCTTGCTGGGTACATGTTCAAAGGGGTTTTTGGAGGTCCTTGCTGGAGGCAAAGTTGTCTGAGCCTAGACCAAATGCATGACATGAGGCTCTTGCCTTTTTTAGCACAACTCTCTTTTGAGTTGGCACTAATGATCCCAGGAACCAGTGCTGCTCAGCACAGAGGAATATATTTACCCAAGCAGGAAAAGATCTTGCCTGCATTAAATATATGGGACTGAGAATGCAGACTGCCTGAGGGCCTGAGCAGGTCAGCCATACCCATAGCCTTGCCTGGAGCCCTTTGGACCCTGCTGGGGTGAGAATGAATCCCTGGCTGCTTTCTCTATAAAGCCCTCCACCACTGCTTTGATGAACTCTTACTTTGCCAGCACAAAAGTCATACCCTCCTTCCTGCAGAAGCCACTCCTGCAGCTCTCCTCATCAAGGCCAGGCTCATCCACCTGAGTCCACATCACTTTCCATTCTTGGTTACTTCAGTGCCACATTCTCCTCGCTAATGAGACTCAAAAGCCATCTGCAGTCTGCTCAGATGAAATTCTAATATTAGTAATTCAAGCATTCCCCCTTGTCCTATCACTACATGCCCTGGTAAAACGTCCTTCTCCAGCTGTCTTGTACACTCCCTTTAGGTACTGGAAGGCTGCTCTAAGATATTCCCTGCTGCAGTCCTTGTAAAATCAGTCTCAACAAGCTCGGACCTCACCCGCTTAGCTAAATTTTCAGGTCTCCCCCATTTATACATTAAAATTTTGATTAATTCTGCCAGTGGGAACACCAAAGAATTACAGCTCCGTGCCAAACCACAGGAGGAAAGCAGTTACTTTTCAGGAATGTCACCTGGCTGTGTGCTGAGCTGGCAGCACAACCAGCTCTGCCTGCTTAGCACCACGATTTATGCAGGAGCTCTGGCTTGCTCCTGGGAGTGGGAGGATAAAGCTCCAGCTCACTAAAAGACATCTCCTGGGCAGACTTCCCGTAACTGAAAGGCCCTCCCGTGCTACTCCAAGTTACAATATCGGGCAGACTTCCCGTAACTGAAAGGCCCTCCCGTGCTACTCCAAGTTACAATATCGGGCAGTATTTATCTACAAATAATCTTTTCTAGGTAAATACTAAGAAAGTATTTGCTCCGGTGAGTGTCACTGCAGTATTTATTCAAAGAGCAATTTTTGTCTGAAAACTTCCAACGTATTTTGAACTTTCGGTATCTTCAACTCTACAGGTCCTCCTGGACTTGAAAGAAACCAGGCAACGATCACCCACACATTTCATGGCCATGTGCCTGTGAGCCCTGTCATGTGTCTGCATTTGAGTCACCTCCTTCGCGAAGACATTGCCAAACATCTAGATTAGATCTGCATAAACAGCTCCCAGTGAGATTAGGAAAATATCTTAGTTTCGCAAGTCAACAACATTACTCCAAAACCTTCACATACATAAGCAGCCACCTGCATTTTCCAAAAAATGTGTTTCACATATGCAGCAATTTTTCACTTCCTATTCAGTATCCTGCCATTTCAAAACTTTTGGTTACCTACTAAAGGGAAAAAAAAAAGCAAAAGCAGCAGATTCAACACCATCTGTACAGATGTGCAACACAAGCCAAACTACTGGAGAAACTGAAAAGCAAGCACATTTTAAAGCAACGAGGAGCATAGGCTAGTAACTCTGCCAGGGAGAAGGGAAAAATCCCAAATCCAACTAAGCTAAGGGGCTGAGCTCACCTTCTTACTTCTCTGAGTAACAGCCCTATGTCCAAATGAAAACTTGAGGCAGCAAGATCCAACACAAGGCAAAGCATACTACCTAACAAGTGCTGTGAGTATCTCACCCATTGTGGGCACGTCTTATTTCTTGATAACACTTGCAAATTGTTGACCTGGAGTGTAATATGTGCTGGTGGTAACCACGGATTTTCTCTCCTCTTCTCTCTTGATGGGGTCATTTTGAAAGATGATAGATGTCCTCTTACTAAATGGCTGCTTCACTATTCTCTATTTTAGCTGGCTTGTGTTTGAAGAACACCAAGCAGTTTAAAATGCCTGAAGAGAAGCCCGCTTTTTTTTCTTTCATAAGCAAGTACTTCTCACTTACTACATTTTGTTTCTCTGTAGACACCTGGAAGACGGTGACTTGAAACAGGATCCAGCTACTCCAGAGGCACAAGGGTTGGGGGTAGGGGTGTGATAAGACAGAGCAATGAGCTCCTGGATAACTCTACAGCCATTTTCTCAAAGTGTGTCTGGATAAGTACAGCTTGGAGCTCAGATATGACTTGCAGCTGTCTCTTCCTGATAAAAAAAGCAAAGATTTTTGGGGAAACTGACTAAGATAAAACCCTGCAATTTCTCCTGTCATACCAAAGAAGCTAGAAATAGTAACTTTTAATCTATGTTTTTATTTAAAGTAATGTCTGGATTGCAAGTAATATAAAAAAATGATGGTGTGCAGTAGGGTTTCTGGCAAATTCTTTACTGATAATCTGGGCAGCAGTCTGCTACTCTGGGGGATTTCCCCTTTTCTCACTGATCTTACAAAGCAAAAGCAATACCCCAGGAGCAGGGAGAATTTCTCTCCATGTAACTTTACCAGAGCTATTCCTCAGAGGAAAAGGAGAAGCTACCACTTTCCCTTCATATGCTTTTACATCAAAAGAACTTGCTCAAAACAAGCCCAGCTAATTCCAAACCCCCAGTTATCCACATATATTTTAATATTCTCTCTTTCCATTACAAAGTCTTTCCAGTTTTGTCTTGCAGTAATTACAAAAGGACCTGTTTACTGTACTGAGATACAACATGAGGTGATAACCTGTTATTTCAGGTACATGTATAGTGTTCTGGGCAAGTTGTGTTGCCAATGCTCCTATAAATAGGGCCAAAGCACTAAATATCTCAAGGTGGAAGTCTGCAGTCGATTTCCATTATGAAAATATTCTGATAAATAGAAGTTTGTTGAAAAGATGTGAAATTATGCTTAACACATATTTTTAGATTTTTTTTGCCTCCTTATAAAAAAATCACAACATATGCTTTCTCTGTTATAGGCTGCTGTTGGGCCAAACTTGTACAGAATAAATCCTGATAAAGTAGAACTAATTTTATTTTTGAGTATGAGACAACCAAAGAAATAAATGTCTTAAGAAATCTGCATAATAATGCAAAATCCTGCTTGGGACTGAAAGGGATAGTTTTTCTGCAATTCTTTAAAATAGGTATTTTTTAATCCCCTGAACCAGAAATATCCTGAAACATTTATCTGGGTCTGTTAGTAAAGGGATGGACAACCAGTTGTCATGTCATTCATCACACTATCAGTGTCAAGTACAATGATTCAGATGGCGGCAGTGAGAATGTGAAAAATACTTCCAAAGAGTGGATGTCCTTCAGAGTTGTGGAACTTCAAAAGGGTTGTGCAGCTCATTTTAAAGGAAGAAAGCCTTAACAAGGTGACTTCTTGACCTGTAACAGTAGGCATTCTTATGTACTTCCAAATACTTCTTCCAGTTTAATTTCCATATTTGGAATTGAAATACATGGTTTACTGGATTGGTACACTGCTCTTTTCCAATGAAAGGAATAAAGCAAAAAAAAGTTAAAAAAAGGCACAAATGTCTGTGTTTGCATTGAAGAGGATAAAGCTAGTCCCTACCAGATGACTGATTGATAGTGTGCTCTCTGTCCCATATAAATCACAAAACAAATAAATACTTGGTGAATGAGTTAAGAAAACAACCCCTCTCCTTTTCAGAACATAATGTAAATATATATGTGTATATTATGATGAAGGATACAGGGTGAAGCTGAAGATGGCCTTTGGTCCTGCTCAGAAGATGAAAATACTTAGATATCTATGCTTTTGATTAAAACATCATGAGAGAAAAAACCCCACAACAAAAAAACGACCCCAAAAAACCCCTCTATATTTTCTGGATAAATACCATCTACTGACATTTAAAACTACAGGCAGTTGACGGTGGTTCATGGGTTCAGGTTTCAGTGTTGACTGAAATTTTCTGTGTGACCTTCAGCAGAAGTCATATAAACCGCCAGCCTCAGAAAACAGGTGTGTTAATACTTCCTTATGGAACCTCTCTGGCTGTAGGTGGCTTTGTGATGCTGAACCAAAGTCAGCAAACATAACTGAGCTTCTTTGATGGAAATGAATAGCAGCACCAAATTTTTATCGTATTACTGGAGGCTAAAGTCACAGAACAACTGAAATAGTAAACTTCAGCCCCAGAGACTGGTATTGTATATAAAGAGTAAAGAATGTTTGGAGTGATGGTCAAAGGGTACTTTAGAAGAAGTATATGTTCTGTTTAAAACCATTATGAGTATGGATGGTGATTGCTATGGATATGATATCATCTGAAGTCAATGGTTTTGCTGTGGTAAGACAGAACTGCTCGAAAAGATCTCCAGCCTAATAAAATTTCAGTAACCTATTGAAAAGTTTAATGCCTAAAATGTCAATTTTAAGCAAATTGTAATGAAACCTGTATTACTTTCTAAACCCTGACAACTCTTATGAGGAGGGCTGGAATTTTGCCCTGAACTTGCATAATTTAACTTTGTTGTGTGAGAAAGTACCCTCTTCCTCAGAGGACCTCTTCCTTAAATGGCTGTTGTACATACAGCAGGCATTTTTACTGCTCTGTCACCTTGATTAGGAAAATAACAACATTAGGATAACATAATCCATTTCTTATTGTCAGGATCATCAGGGCAGAGACCTGTGTGATGGATGATATTTGAAAACCAGTATGCCTTTGTGCGCAGGTGGGATGCCACCTTCAAAGGTCTGCTCAGTGTCCTGGGACTCTGGTTTCTCTTGTGAGGTGCTGGGTAAGGGCCAGTTCATCAATCCATTGAATTCTGTCCCTCCAACCAAGTATATATGGGGGTTGAAGCTAAGCAAAATTAGGTTGAGCATTTCAACTCTGCAGCAGCTTTACATTTTCTGGAACTATCCAGGAAGGGACTGGTCAGTTCTTAATGACATGAACACACCTGAGCTGCATGCTGTTGTATGGGAATGCACTGACACATCCAAGGAGATGGAAGAAGCACTAGGCTCCTGCTCACAGTGTTGCAACACGACTAGACAAGCTAAGCTGCTTCAAATTCATCACTTTTTCAATTTAGTATGCATCAGGGATCAACTGTGGTAAATCACCATGTTGGACCACAGAAATGCAGTAGAAGTGGGTTGACCTTCTTTACCTGACTGCTACTGGGAATCATACAGTATAACGTACAGAATGGATTGGAAAGGCTTGAGAACACTGTAGAGGTGACCTTGAAAAACTGAAAGTCTGGTCACATAACACAGTCATGGATGTGCACAGAGAGGCACCATGGATTACCCAGCAGGCAGGGAGCTGGAGGATGCTAGCCTGAAAAAAGTTAGTTCACAGTAGTTACACTAAGGGAATGATTCCTCGATATGTTAATAAAGAGCTCCACTTACTGTCACTGGAGCCAGCCAGCCACTAGAGGGAGGAATGATCTAGTGCTGCCAACGACTGCTACTTATTATGCTTCCGCAATTCATTACGTTTTTCTTAAAGCTCCTCTCATGAGGCTTGCAAAACCTTTCCAGTTAAAGGAAAAAAATATCGAGCTTTCACAGTTGGTAAAGAAAGCACACAAACACAAAGTTCAAGGACTCAAGAAACAGAAAGCATATAAAAGAGAATCTGCACGTCTCCTTAGAATATATACTGATTTTTATAGCCCAGATGAATTGTGGACCTGATTTTCAATTAATTAGGATTCATACGGCAATTTAATTTCATAGCATTCAGCATATCATTACAAAAATTGTAGGATTGAAAGCTTTTTTATGTGCCTTTTGTGATTCAAAGTATTTTTCTTGGTGACTAGAAAGGGCAGGTCAGTACTGGGGTTGAAAAAGGTATTTTCCTTCTGTACAGAAACCAGCAACTTGCTAAAAATGTAACTTCCATATTCTTTAGGAATAAAGCTATTTGAAAGTAGAAACCAAAGAAAAGCCCAACACAATAGCACCCTCTTAGTGTCTGCATTACTAATCTTGCGCATTTCACTCCAGATTACTATGCTAAACATCCATTTATAGCAGGAAGGAAGCAATTTGGATATGTGAAGCAGGATTTTGTGTGTAGAGCTATTCACTATTTACTGATAAGAAGATATTCAGTAACAGGAAAATGCTAAGTAAAATTAAAAAGTTGTTTTTATCTGAAGAAAAGCAAGTAGTTAATGAGATAGGTAATTGCTAGATGTTTAGCTGGTCAAATCTTAGACTTTTGCTAAAAGTCTGTCAATGGAAAAGTCTGAGTCACATTTTTTTCCTCAGCTTAGACAAATTCTGCCAAGTTAGCAGGCCCAGTTCTGTCTTTCCAAACAAGAAAAAGCAGAAAAAAAATTTTTCATGAAAAGACTACGGAAAGCCTATGGATAATCTCGTTTTGAGTACACTAAGAGTTTAGGACGTAAGTAGAAAACTGCTCCTCCCCTAGCCCTTGTGGGTTTTACTGTCCCTGGCTCTTATTAGGCAATTAGGCTGCCATCAGTGTAGAACCACTGGTGCTGCTGTCTACCCTCTCCAAAGAAGAAAAATCAGGAGATGATATGTCAGAGACAAATTTTTCCCACAGCCTTCCAAATGGCTTTTCATCAGAAAATTCACAGGTTTTCCAGGAATAGTCACACACAGAGCATACAGTGGGAACCCCCTCCACTCAACCAGGCTGTGATTTTCAGTGTGTGGTGCGCTTGCTTCTCTGTGCAGCACACACCATGGCAGCTCAGGCTCCGAAAAGTACTAAAATATCTTTTCCTAGCTCTAAAGGCCTTCCCTATGGAAAAAAAAAAAAAAAAAAAAGACATTTTAAGATTCCCTTCTGCTATAGTGTGAAGAGTAACAAATACAAAGAAAATTTATAGAGAAGTGAGTGGGAAGCTGTGCGTTAGCATATGTGGGCAGGTCATGGAGGGATGAGGAGATGTATGACCAGCTGAAGGGCAGCATGCCCCCTGTGACAGTATCTGAACCACCTCTAGGACACGTTAGCAGTGGGTGTGGGCTGCATGGTGGTAAGAGATGGGAGGTCTGTCAAGTTAGGAAAAGATTGAACCTACGAATTTCAATAGACACAGCAAAATGCAATAATAATTGGTATTACTCCTGGGAGTAGCCTGCTCCCCTCTGAGCTTTCACATGGCACAGGGAGAGCAAAGGAGAGAAGAGAAGCACAGCTGAGGAGGAACTACAAGAACTGACCCTTTTATTCCTTGGTGGGGCCTTGCCAGCCTCTGCAGCTCTTCCTCTGGCAGGGAAGCACGAGGATGATTTAGCTTCTTCTCCCCATGCTGTGCCTCACTGCTCTTGCAGTATGGTGGGGCTCTTCCCAGACATCTCTGTGAGCACAGGGGAATGCTGCCACAAGCCTCTTTTCAGGAGCACAAAACAGGAGTCAAGAGCAAGGGGACAGGGACTAACACTGATTGTGTTACCATATCTGCAGCCTCCTTACAAGGTTCTGTAATTGCTGCTCTACCTATAATGAATCAATCCTTGTGACAACCCAACGTACAGGAGGTGAGTGCCATTAACCCTTCTTGCCCAGAGCTGAAGGAACACGGATAGCTGTGCCTGGAAAGGGGCCAGGCAGGGAACAGCAGCAGTGGGATGTCCTCGGCCCATGCTCCAGAGGGCACAGCCGTCTGCCATGGAGGCACAGCACGCCATGCGGGGACCACATTGTCCCACTGTCTCTGCTCCCCTCTGGCAGAGAAAGGGGCATGACATCTGAGAGTTTTGCAATTTCAGTCCTTCATTTTAATTGCTTGACTGATCCGCCCCTTCCCTAGGGGAACAATTCAAGCCAGGCTCTCATTCCAGGTGCACCCCTCAGGCTCTTTTTCAACCTGAGAAACACCACACAGCAAAATCATACCTTAAGAGTGCTCCTGAACTATAATTAACCTTAGTGTATCATTTTAATGGAAGAGAAAGCAGTTAAATTTGTCTGAATTCAAAAGGACTTGGAAGAAGAGTGGCAAGATAATGTTTCTTTAACAAGCAGCTTGATTAATTCATGGCAGAAGTTATCATCCCATTGTGTTGGGTAGGAGGCTGACGTTTAAAACCTCATATCAACTTTGTCCAGGGGAGAAAAAAACCTTGATTGCTCAGATTTTAAATGCTACACTTGAGACTTGTAAACAACCCACTGAAGAATCCAGCACTGAGGACCCAGATCCCAGTTGCATAGTATTCCCAAGGACTATTAGAGAAACAGTCAACAACCGTTTTTATGTGTCTTATTCCTATTAAGTCTCATGCCTGAGGGAACAAAACCAATGTTGATTTCATGAGTGGTGCATACCTCCCCATGGAGCACGATGCCATCCCAGTGGATATCTCAGGCCTGTACTGGGAGAAGTGGGTAGCCCTGGGAGAAGGGCAAGTGATTTACATTAATCTCAGGTCTAACATGGATCACATCTAACCTTCCCACACTGGCTGGCTTCAGTGCTGCCCATCATAGAGGCACTGAGCGAGTAACTGTGAAATATAGGATAGCCCAATAGAAACTGCATGATTCAACTTAGAAGTAAACTTTTACTTGTGTTTGGCTACTAAACAAGACTAATTTTACTTTTCATCTCTAGAAATACAAATATTCTATTTATGAGAAGGGTTTAGGTTTTTTTTTTAAATATTGATAGCTGAAAATGTTGTAAAAGAGGCTTGCAAATAAACCTCCAGAAAATCTAAAATCAGAGTTTTAAGTTTTACTTTACATGTCAACTTTATTTTATCCTCTTCTTTAAAAATATTTCTTAAAAATGAAGAACCTTCCTCTATGTATTATTTACTATTCTCTGTTTTGTGCCTGGTTTAAAGGACTTACATAAAATAAAACACATAATCTGGGAACATATTCAAAAGAAGAAGAATCTCTACAACATCAGCGTCAAACTACAGGCCTGTTTTTAAAGAGACAGCTATTCAGGTGATTCATTGTTTGTATGAACTTCAAATGGATTATTTTATTATTCTTTGCGCTGTTGCCCTTAAGGGAACTGGTTACATTAAATAACAAACTACCATTATATGGACATACTGATTCCAAGAACAGGGGAAGAAATATAGTCATAACAGGCAATTTCAATAGAAAATGAGGGCTTGTCAATCTTCTGCCAGAGGCAAAGCACTCAAATGGATACCGCAGTCATCACAGAGATATAACGAATCTGATTAGCTTCTGTGGAGAAGGAACAATTAGAGCTGATAGGATAAAGCCTCCTCGGTGCTCATGTGTGTTTGCACAGGGATCAGTGTGCAAGGACCGCCTGACCACTGGCCAGGGACAAGGGCACCTCAGCTGCCAGGCTGTGGTTCTGAGCCACTGCAGCAACTTCTGTCTGGAGAAGTGAGGCAGGGAGCAAACCCAGTTGCTGAGGAAATCACTCCAAAGATAGCTTGAAGTGTGACTGAGCGCAGCTACCCACCACGTGTATGGTGGCAGCAATGGAGCACCGAAACTGAAGGAAGGCGGAGCCGTTTTCAACATAAGCTGCTCGCCTTGCCAGTGAGAAAGGATGCAAAGAGTGGATCCAGAAGTGCCGACAACAGACTGGCTCTAGTCAGGACGAGAAACTGTGGGATGAAAGAGCTGTGAAAGACTCAAAACAATGATATTAGTAACTGCACTAATGAAAAAAAAATTAATAATTAAATGACCACTGATGAAATTCTAGCAGGAGGATGTGTAAGGATCAGAGTTATAATAAATGAAAGCAGAAGAAGCTGCTAGATACTTATTATTTTCAAAGTGTGAAATTCATTGTAAAAGGAAATAAAATGAGCAGTGGGGAGGTAGAAATATAGAAATAGTTGAGAGGGCATTCATTCACTGCGTGAAGGGACAGTTACTGTAATTGTGCTGTTCTTCATGCAAGCCTTGTCTCTTTTACTGGAGAAAGGACACTTAGCTAAGTACTGAGGTTTTTAAGAATACTAAGGAATCACTTATTAAAAAAAAAGAGAGAGAAAAGGGACAACAGAAATAGTGACGTAGTGCTGACATTCATTCCAGCCACTGTCAGTCTCACGTCTTATTTATGAATAAGGCATCATCCACTCCATCTCAATTCAAACCTTTTCATCACGGGTAAACAATTAATTTGTGCCCTAAGTCAAATGATCTTTATGTAAGGGGCAGGGAAGCGGTGGAGGGCAGGAAGTAAGAGAAAGAGAGTTACCGCTCTGCCAGAAATGACATCCTACCCAACAGCAAATGACTGAACAACTGCAGTGGAACAGCCTGAGTCACCAGCATTTCAAACAAGTCTGAGCAACATATCTCTGCCAAAGCCCTGTTGTCTCACAGCTCTTACAGCCACACGGCTGACATGAGTCCAACAGATCCTGTGCAAGGCTGAAATCCTTGGCTAGGGATTTATATTGGACCTTATTGACAAGCCAGTGCCAGAGTTCCTGAGATTTCTAACGTTTTTGATTGCAACTTCACGAGGATGGTTTAATGACATGTTGGTTACATCCCGCTAGAATAGGGAAGAAAAGACCTATTCGAAGTAGAAATTGTCTCCCCTTAAAATTTCATCTTTTATAAACTTATCACTTCTACAACTCAGTTGGTGTCACTGCCAGCATTTCACCCAGAGTGTTTCTAAGTTTTCTGCATTATGTATTTATCCTTATTTTTGAGATTTATGCAAAGTTCAGAACCAAACTATTTCTTTAAATAAAAACAAAGTAGTAGTTTTAAGTTTTGTAAAACAAACAGGAAAAGTAATAAATGAAATAAGAATCTTATTTGGCATTATAGTACATCTTCCAATTCTTGTTATGCAAACAGTACTAAATACTGATCACTGTGAGAGAGTTTTAGTAAATGTTATATCGTAACTATTTTGGTGTGATAAAGTAATAAATAATAACTGAACATTTTTAGGACTAACACAAGGAGGACTACCTCTCAAAACTAGTTACTCAAGGTTTCCTTTCAAGCATAGAGTAATGAAGGCTTAGCACAGATTTGCTATAGTAATTGTCATATATAAAAGAGGAGAGATTTATATGCTAGTCCTGAAATCTCCTGAGATTGCCTTCAGCACCATACACCACTGTCACAGCGCAGAGCTGCACAGACACAGCTCAAGCATGTCTGCCAGCCCAACATCACTTGAAGAAAGAGAAGGATTTGGGTGCTGTGAATGTGGCTGCTGGCATTTGGGGAGGAAAAAACCAGTTAGTGCTTTCTGCAGTCGCTAGGCTTGCTGGAGGCTAAGCTGCTGGGCAGCTGGGGTGCAGGCTGGTCAAGGTAGCACAGCCCTTCTGGAGGGGAATGGGAAATTGCTGTGTAGCTCAGCTGCAGATGGAACCACAGAAATCTCTCACAAGAACTCAGTAGCTGCTGCAAAGGTGCTTTCAACAATTTTTTTTTTTCACACCAGCAAATTAAACAGTGATTGTATCATGGTTCTCTGCCCTTGTGGTGTACAATGGGTAAGAAAGCAGGTACAATGTAAAAAAGCCTTTAAGGATTTCCCCTCATTTCTCCACTCCTGAAAAGATTTATAACTTCATTAGGAGGAGAGGAGATCTTAAAAAGTCAAGTCTCTTCAGATGAACTTTCATTCACATGTGTCACAGGGAGCAGAGTGGTATTTGGTGCTGCGCCTATTACAGGGGCCATATACCTTCTTGGCTGCCCCATGCTCCCACTCTTCACCCTGCACCCAAGCCAGCAGAGAATTACTAAATTAAGCTGAAAGTTGGTCTATTTTAGCAGTAATACAATCACAAGAAAATAGAAGAAACAAATAACTGGGTATCACATGACTTAGATAGTATATTTTATTTGTAAGGGCAGAACAAGTCTTCATTTTTATCTCTCTTTGCCTCACACTAATATGATGCAAATTAACAGAAGATCCCAAAGCGTGTCAGCAGAAACACTGTTTGTCTTGTACTTTCACATCAAGACTAAAGCAATATACACTATTTTAACTTTTTCCATTTTTAATACGAAAGGTCTCCACCATTTCACAGTGAAAAAAGATTGCACTTCTAGCTGATCAGAATAGAAAATTATTATGAATAATTAACTGAATTATTGTTGCCTGTTTGCTTGTCTTGTTATGTAGAATATTAAGGACTCCAGACTGATTTTTTTTTTTTGCAAATGTACATCTCATTTTACGCCTGTGAATTTTCTGCATGGCAGATTCAATACATCAGCTGAGCTCCCCTTAGCAAACTAAACCAGATAGTATGAGATCACATACCAAGGGTCAAGCATGGTATGGCTGGCAGCAGTGGGAACATGATTTCAAAATGCTAGCAATGAAATAACATTTAAAGAACATGAAAGAATTGCGCAGCACTGCTGTGGGTGGGATATGTAAATTTACTGTTCAGCAGCAGGCCTTCAGGAATAATTTGGTCCTGATGAGAGCTTTATTTTTATATTTAAAAAATAAGTTAAGAAAAGGAAGTAAGAACAGTGATAGTGGGTATATTCAATAGCCTGAGAAAGACAGATAGAGAATCAAAAAAGATAGGTCTGGAGGGGTCTTCAAGAGGTCATTTGCTCCCTCCTTCCACCCTAAAGCAGGATCAGCAATACCTAAATTTGTCCTGACAGTAATTTTTTACCCTTTTTTGAAAATGTCCAGTGAAGTGATTTCTTTTGGCAATCCACTCCCACGCTTAACTATCATTACTGCTAGGAAAATTCTCGTAACATATAGCTTGTGTATGCCCCTGCATTCTTAGGCAGTATTTTTTTTCCTGTCTCCACTGGACATTATTAACTCCCTTTCTGAGGCAGCATTTTAAGTATGTGGGAAGAAGTAGGGCTAAAAATAAAGAAGACCAGTTTTGCACACAAATAAGCGTGTTGGCTCTGTAAAGAATATACACTGAAAGATGGCTGAAAAACACATTTTGGTACAGTAATTATAACTGTGTTTCTTAACACAAGCCCTAGAAATGCCCATTTGATACAAAAAGTACAGTGATAGGCTTTGCTTTTTAGGAGACAACAGTCTTATATTGCATTCATTGACATAATTTGCTGTAAAATGCATAAATATTTCTAGGATTTAATTGAGAGAAGCTAAGATGTTGGAAGTCCTAACTTTCATCTGTAGCTATGCTCCATATGAAGCTAAATCTTGTGTAAAAGTGAAGCAGATGACTAGATAAAGGACAAGGATTTTCATGTCTGCAAATAAGACAATCATCTAAACGAGGCTGCTGATTTTCATTTACAGATTACTGACTTCCAAAATTTTTCTATAGCATTGCCAAAAAAATCACATTTTGGTTAGAAAAGTTATAGGCTTTTTCTTTTTTTTGTCAATGTTTATGCCTGGAGAAGAGAAGGCTCTGGGGTGACCTTATTGCAGCCTTTCAGTACCTAAAGGGGGCCTAAAAGAGACCTGGAGATGGACTTTTTACTAGAGCATGTAGTGATAGGACAAGGGGGAATGGCTTCAAACTGAAAAAAAGCAAATTTAGATTAGGAAGAAATTCTTAACTATGCCTGTGGTGAGACATGGGAGGAGATTTCCCAGAGAAGCTGGGGATGCCACATTCCTGGAAGTGTTTAAGGCCAGGTTGGACAGGGCTTTGAGCAGCCTGGTCTAGTGAAAGGTGTCCGTAGCCATGGTAGGGAGGGTTGGAACTTAATGATCTTTAAAGTCTTTTCTAACCCAAACCATTCTAGGATTCTATGGATATTCTTATGTAAGTTTATTGTAACAGTATGATTGCCTCAGATTTCAGAAAGTAAAGGTAAAAGTCCAAGTGGGACAACAACAACAGAATATGTCTCAGATTACAACAAAATTTTCACTTCTTATCTCAGAGAAACAAGAAATAATATTTATACAAATGTGGTAATACTGACATAACAGAGCATATGTAGGTAGGTGTGGACTAACAGAAAGTTAAGTTTTACAATGTGATAAGCAATGACTGATATAGTGAGACTGTAATATCTAGGGAATCTCAGTTTCATTGCGAGATAAACTGGCAGGGATCACCACAAAAGTAGAGAGGAGGAGTGTTCATCCTACCCAGGTCCTGTGCAGTGACATGTAAGGATGTCCTCTCTCTGCAGATGATTGTGGGTTCATTTCTGTGCTGTAAAGGCATCCATACCTCTGTGTACGGGGGAAACAAAACCTTGAAGGGAAGTAGGCATGGGGCACAAGATTTCTCTCATGCCTGTCAGTGATACTAAGCCTTAACTGACTGAATGTGCTTTATAAATCCATCACTAGCAACTGTTCATTAAAAGCTCCAAGTTCCTCCAATAAATCAATATCCTCTCCTCCTTAAATATCATATACACAAAACAGATGTCAGCTGCCATAAGGAAACCATTGGCTGCAGAAGCATGGCCACCTACTATCTCAAAATAAATATGTTTTTAATTTTCTTGCCTTTCAAATTTTTTTCTGACTTATAAATTATTCACTGAACCTAATCATACCTGACACACAAGCCTGCAAAGTGAGAAATGTGTCCATCAGCTTCTCCCTAGTTTCAGAGAGAAGTGAGAATGGATTGCAATAGTATGAATAAAAAGTTAAGTAATATATCATGCATCAGTCAGTGTGAGCTGGGAAAGTTACTACCTAGGCCAGTAATAGTTCCAGAATACTATTCCTTAGGCTGCATGTCCAAAGCTCATGGAGATGCTTCTGTCTGTTTAATGCAAAATTTAAAAAAACTCCCTGTTCAAGAAAAGAAACAAAACACACCTCAAGGAACATAGAAAAAATTCCTTTGCTAGCTACAGGTTTGATAAAAATGAAAGAGACTGAAACATGAAACAATTATACAGACCGTACTGAAAACATACTGCAAAACACTAGTAAAAGACTAATCAGACTTATTCCTTTTGTACTAATTACCAAAGTCATTGTTCCCTAATTGGAAATCACTCAGCAAGAAAGAAAATTAACAAGCTTCCCCGCATGTGTCTAAAAATATTCATCATAATGAAAATATTCACCATAATGAAAACCACCTCTCCCTTCCCCCTGTCTGTGATCTGGGTCAGATCACTTTAGCAGAATGAGGACACCACCTCAATTGAAAAAAAAAGAAAAGGAAAAGAAAAAAGAAGTGTGCTTTTGTTTATATGACACCTTTTCTTTTCCGGATATTTTGGAGTATATTATAGTAATATAGAAATACCTCAAAGTAAATAGGCACTCGTTCCCAAGACTGGGATGGTTTTCATACCTAAGGATTTATGATGCGCCGTATGGTGAAGTGTAGTCTAAGGACATCAGCTTCAGTTTGCTCAAATGACAGAACAGCCTGGGCACTGTTTCAGCCTAAAATTATCCATACAACCCTTAACATTTCCCTCAGTGCAGACACTTCCCAAGGATCACTTTCACGAGGACCAGGGGATTTCCTATCTTGAAATACATCTTATACTAAGTAACAATGGAATGGTTTGATTTTCCTTCCAAGCCATCCTAGCAGAGCTGGACCTGCAACTCTGTAAAGATTTGGTTAGTAACAGAGGTTGACTCCAGCTTGGTGGTTTGTCCTCCAGGAATTGACTTGATCAATTCTCAGTGAGGTGATGTAAAAATTTGAGTTCAGGATGTATAAACCAGATCTACCTATTTCTTCTTGCTTTTGCCACTGCTACCAAGCTTGCTAACAGATTCTACCACTTAATTGAGCTTGATAATTTATTATGATTTAATTTTCAAAACAATTTTATCTCCAGATTCCCATAAACATACAAGTGGAAAGTACTTACACTACTTGTATTAATACAGAAAGATATAAATGTGTGTGTAAACAAATAATATGACCCTATTCTGAGATATTATTTTTGGAATGTCTCTGATAAACTTTAAAGTTAACTATTGTTTGGTTTATTCCAAGTATCACTCATCTGTGCATAGGAATAGATGCAGCTATGATGGAAGTTATACAGAAAAATTCTTTACCATGGGATAAAAAGGAGAAAAGTCTAGTGCTTATATGCTCCCATACTCTCTTCATCATCAGCGGTGGAATGTGGTGTGCATTAAAAAGTGGTTTTGGTGTTTATAATTGAGTTTCTCCTAATCACAGCTGACTGGAAAAATGTCACATGCCTAGCAAAATACTTGAAAATAAAGATTTGCTAAGAAAAAAACCTCATTTCTGTTCTTCCTTCTATCCTTTTTACATAAATTCTACAAATGCATCTACAAAGTATCAAGATCATTAAAATTTTCAATTCACTAGTGATCACAGAGTACAACTAGTCTCAGAAAAAAGTTTATGTGATCAAATATGAGTTCAAAAGAAAAATTCTGCAATGGTATTTAACCCAAAATCTATGTCTACAAATAAATGACCATTAAATTCTGTAATATGTTACAAAAACCCCCTCCAAACAAACAAACAAAAAATACCCATATAAAAGATTCAAGTGGATGAAGTCCCCACAATAGCAGCAATAATGAGTTAAGAAGCATGATCTGAATCTGTATTTTAAGCAGTGAGTGTGCCTGCAGTGGAGAAGAGGAAAGGGGGAAAATGAAGTAGAAAACCTCTGGTGACAGGAACCATCTTTCAGACCTCTCGTCCTCAACAGTTTTCCAGTCCCTTCCATATTCCTTATCTTTTAGCCTGGGAAAATGCATCATGTTATTCCTTGTGCTGACCCACCAGCTACTTTGCCCATAGTCCTTCAAAAGAACAAAGGCAATGGCTGCAGATCCTTCTTTGCCTTATACAGCCACAGATCTTCATAAAGTTTTCTGGAACTTCATATCTTTCAGGTTCCAGTGTCTCTAGCAATCTTGGTTTTAGCCGGCCAGTGGATTTAAAAGTTACTGGGAGCTGGAGGTGACAGGTTGGCATGTGGACAGCAATTTAATTGCATACTTTTTTCCCAACAAAACCATGCTAAACATGAACAAAGTACATACAGATAGTGAAGGAATTTGTCCTGAATCAAGCTCAGCTGTAACAGAATTGTCAGTTATCTGTCGCCTGCACCTTCTTTAGAAGTTTGCTAACCAGTCCATTTTCAATCTACTTACAAGTAAAAGATAAACTTTTCCCACTTTTGAGGAATGGCAAGAAAATGGCACTTTTTTTTTCCAGCTGAATCAGTTTATCTAGACTGTGAAAGCTTAAACACTGAGAGCATAACGCCAGCAAAGAGAAAAAAAAAATCTGCTTACTTCCTGATAGGGTAATAAGAATGCAGCAGCGGAGGTGTGTATTTCAAAATCACAGCAAGCTGTGCTTTATCCAGAATGGTACCACAGCATTTGACACATGTGCTGTAACCACATGGAAACCATGGCAATGGAGGAAAATTGTAGGAGGGAGATTGTACAGTATAGCAAGGAAAAATCCTCAGCAAAACCAGGAAAATAAATTTGTATTATGTAAAGGAGATATGACACAGTTGTGCTGTTCAAAGGTTATTCCTTATATAAAAAGAAACACTGGTAATAATGAAAATCCTTTCTTAGAAGAGTAGGTGCATGAGCAGTGGTAGGTAGGTAGGTGGGAGGAACAGCGTGGGTTGTGAGACCAACATTAGACTTAAAGGAATCAGAGACGAAAAGTCCCAAAAGATGAAAAATCCCTTCAGAAACAACAGTGAAAGCAAAAGGGAACATGTTTTTAAGTTGTTTGTTCTGCCAGAGATGAAAGTGCAGCCAACTAGAGACTGCATACAGCAAACTGAGAAAGGGAGTAGCAGAAAGATGTGCATCAGGAAGATCCCTGACAATTACTGCTGTAGAAACACTGCTTTCACAGCAGTGATTTGTTCTTCAGGGACAGAAAAAAACCCGTAATTAAAGGAATCAAATACAACTCAGCTTTAGGGTGTTAATAATACCCTTAGAGGTCAACTAGGAGGTCCACTAGTGACAGTAAAAGGCTGCCTGCTGCCTAGAGCAGCCTTTGGCTCATTTCCACAAAGCTCTTATTCAGGTGCAAATTGAACCCAAGTCAACAGCAAGCCAAGGAAATAACTTGTTACCACACATCACACAATTGCTTGATGACCTATATTCAGTGAGTTAGGGGCCCTAGTTAAGCCTCTGTCCAACACACCTGCAAAACTCTTATCACAACTCTCAGAGTAATCAGGGTAGCCATGGGATGAAAAACTAATGTCATTGTGAAGGTCAAGTCACACTATTAAGAAAGTATGAAGAAGTCTGCAAACAAAGACCTAGCTTAACAGAAGACTTCAATTCCCAGAGCAAGCACTCAGCTGTTTCTCATAAAACTCCCAGAAATTACCATGTTCAGCAGAAAGAAATGAAAGCACTGCATAATTATGTACTATACAAATTGTCTCTGAAAGTGAAAGGTTTCCCAGGAAGATATATTTCTTTAAAATATCAGCATAGATTAAAATAAATAATTCTATTTCATCCCAGTTTATGCTGTCATTGAAAAAGAAAAGTTATTTCATGCTTTCTCCTCTGTTTTGTTTTACTGCCATTTACCATTTCCCCTTCCTTCTTCTACACTATGATTTACATCCTACTTCTGCACAGCTCCTAAACTTATGTGTATTTTACTTGGCTACTTACGTGTATTTTACAGAGTGCAGCTTAAAATTAGGCATATTCCTAAAAGTTTTCCCAAATAGGAAGGGATTAAAAAACATGAGAAATTAAGTACTTGTACAAGCACTTTGCTGAATTACAATGACTTGAAATCTAAGAGCTTCTGCTTCCCGGCACCTCCGGTCTAACATCCTTTGTGGGTGAACAGTGACATGCAGGACTTTTGATTTTTCATAAATCTATATTCTTTTGCAAATCTTTTATCTACAGAGAACAGAAATGATCAAGAGCAAATACACTCATTGTGATGCACTGTGCTTCACATGTGCTACGGAACTCTGGAAAGCATGCTTCTAAAAACTCAAAAAGTGTAAGCTCCGTGCCTGAAAGTGTGTCCGTGCATGAAGCATGGCTGGATGGAGTTTGTGGTGGTAAATAACATTCATGTTCACCTTGCAGAGGTTGCAATAACTGATCTCACAGGAGGAGTTTTGGCTCAGAAAAGGATGTGGTAAAGTCTTCTGGATGATGAAAGGAATCACTAGATCCCTTGAGCAAAGGCCAGCTAGATTATGAAAATCCCTGCAGAAAATGAGATTGCTTTCTCCTTTGGACACTAATGGAAAGACAGAGAAGAAGCAATCCCTGGCTTCCCTTGAGACAAATTCAGGCAGGCTGCTATTGGGAGCTGCAGTAAGCTTTCTTTTTTTTGCTGGTCTATTCATCACTGATGTCAAGAGCATGACATTCTTAACAAGGATCAAATACTTTTCTCTAAAATCTGTTTCTCAGATAAGGTCTCTGGGAAAAATGGGGTAGAGGAGGACAAGGACAGAGAAGAAGTTAATGAGGGAAATGCAGAAGGAGTCTTTTGTCACTGATCATGGACACTAGAAGAGATAGAGATACTTCTAATTTTTTTTTCTCCCCATTTTAAAGCTACAGCCTCAGGCAAGTTATACTAAAATTGGGTTATTTTTGGTCCAGTGAACTATGATTCACTATTACAGCTAAGAATTTTGTAAAAGACAGACAGAAACAGTTGTTGATTTTAAATTCACACTGTTTTCTTTTATGGATATAATTTATTTTCTTGCTTTAATGGACCTTTCCATTTTAGAATCAATTAAAATAAAACACTAATACAAAATTGTCCATTTTTGCAATTTTCCTGAGAATTTGGGTGGCTTTTAAAAACCCAAATAAAGGAAAAACAAGTAGTGACATTTAAAAAACCATAAACTCATGATTCTTTTTGAATAAAGCTTTCATAAACAATTTTAAAAAATCAATTTTTGGTTCTCCACAAAATACAGTGCAATTCTGAGTGGAAAACATGGGTTTGTCTACTTTCAGACGGTCTTCGTTCTTTTTAATTAGATGTCAGATGCTCTCTGGAGTTGCAAAGACTATCTTAGGGCTAATTCCAGATGTTGAGTATATATAAATACACTGTTACGCAAAGCTTTTGCAGGCCAGAGCTGTAATTTAGCAAAGCATTCAAAGAGCAGACCTACTGTACATGACTGGATGCTCACTTAACACTAACAGGTTAAAATACTTCGCAAACTCATAATGCAGGTCCCTTTTCAGAATAACATTGAAATACATTCCTAGATTTACTCTTGTTCAGAAAAAAGCCCATGCAAAAATGAGCATGCCTGAATAAGCATACACTGGTTCAAATACTTTCCTGAACAGGTAGCTAGCAGTAAAGAGAAGAAACAAACAGAAAACATAGAAAACATAAAGAGAAGAAACAAACATAGAAAATGCATGTCTTAATGGAGAGCTGTATGTGATGTAGTAGAACATGGACTTACTTGAGGGTGGTGAGCTCTGTAAGGGATGGCTGGGTGGCCTTCAGGTAACTCTCTCTCCGTGCAGCAATCTTTGGAGATGGCTTCGGACTTGTGTCTGAGTCTCCACTGTCATCGTCCCCCATGGCTTTGATGTAACTGCCACTACGCATTCGGCGGCAGGGAATCTCGTCATCTTTTCCTCGTGGGGTGTAGCCAGTCCATTCATCTTGAGGAACCTGAAGTGAGAAAGACAATTCTCTTATTAGTACACTCTTCCCAGATGTTACTGGTAAGCCATAACAGAGCTATGACAAAAACTCTGATGGTCAAAGGCCCATCCTCAATCCCATCTGACCATGGGTTGCTGTTGGAATGGGGGCCCACTTCTCACCATGACTCTCATGCATAGTCCCAAGCATCTCTGGAGTTCTTTGCTATTTTCTATTACTTATCTGGGAAGTTTCTAGCAAACACGCTGACACAGAAGCCTGGGTTAGGTTTAATACTGGGCTAGATAAATCTGGGTTTTTTTTAGCTATTTTCGTTCAAAGTGTTTATAAAGCAGATCAGGGTATTTTTGGTTCAGCTCAACATATTGAACATCTTCGGGGAGGCAGAAAAGCTGAAATACGAATCCCTATATGACAACCTTTTCTGACAGAGTGTACATAGGAATGCTCACCAGGATGATTTGGGCTCAAGATACATTTCAGATTAGTGGAGCTGTGTACTAATCATCAGAAAAGTAGGTTTGGAAGTGTGAAATTTTACTACTATTGCTTCTACAGCTTAATTGGTGCAACTGCACACCTGCAGCTTGCAGTGAGCCTCCTTTTGAATTCTGTTAGTCTGAGTGTCTGAGTCATACAACCCTTTATTCCCTTCCTTTTCTTATTCTTCTTAATGATGTGCATTATTTCTCTTGATCTGAAGTCAGTGCTGTCCCTTCTTTGTACTGGAAATCTGGAATGGTGGGAATGTACATTCATGAGATTTTGAGACATAACAAAGGACAGTCCAAGGGCAGAGTGTTCTTGCCCACCCATTGTCTCCCTTGCTCTGCTCGTGGGGTTTCTGACCACTTAAACCAACATCCTTTTCTTTCTTGTAAGTGAAGAAACAACATGTAGTGGAGCAGGACCTTTGAAGCTATTTTGCAGAAACACCATTTTTATCTAAAGGTGAACCTGCAAAAGGGGTTTTTAGTTAAACGTATTTTGTGTTAGACTTAAATACAAGTAGCTGTGAATTTTTAGTTTGCTGTTTCTTTGATTCTTCTCGGTGAATCAACTCCATAAACCAGCCATAGCTATAATGCTCAGAAAACCTTACAAGCCACATTAAATAAGGAGTCATGAATCTGGGTTACTTAAATTTGTCTTGCAACTCACAAATACTCTCACCTACCAGAATAATCTTTTCTATAGGAAGTTTGTTCTTCATCAACATTTACCTTCTGCTGAGGATCTTGTGAATCCCATTGCAGATTTCAGCCAGAGCATTTATGTGCCAGTTTGTTTAGACAGCCAAAACTGGAACATTGGAATGTTTGCTAGCATCTTAGCTGTTGATTCCATTACAAACATAACTCTAAGTCCAGAGGCTGTAAGGCCTTTCAAATGTTACTGTTAATACAAATGAATTTTTAAGCCCATATAGGCTTATTACTAGTTATAATTAATTAATTATATTAATTTTATTAACTAAACTATTCACAACCTATGTCTTTGCTTTGTTTCCTGACGATTTCAAACCCCAAGACCTTGCCAACCTTCTTCCTTCATTGATTTTTCTTTTCCTGCTTCTGACATAATGATTTAGGGCCTTCCTTAAACTGCCAGGCTCAAACGGTCCTCCTTTCCTCTTGTGTTCTGTTCTCCGCATTCTCTCTTGGTCAAATCCAGCCTTGAAACTCACTTGGAGCTTCAGTATTTTCCTCAAAGGGCTGAAGATTTAATCCTGGAAATCTACTCTAGTTTGCACCTTTGTCAATATTGTTTCTTAAGACCCCGTCTTCCTTCTCAGGACTTAGTCGTCCTTAATTGCTCCATGTTTTATTTAACTAATTCTTTCCTTGTACCTTTTTAAAATAAATTCCCATGTTATCTTTAAATATTCTTAAGTTGATGGCTCTACAATTCTTACCTTCCAGCAGCATGCAAAGTTTGTTGTTATGGGTTGGGGGCTTTTTGTGTGTGTGTCTGGGGTTTTTTGTTTGTTTGTTTCGTTTTATTTTAAAATTTATTTTCCTGGGCTCCAAGAATCTTAGTTCCTTAAGGCAGAAATATAGTTCTAAGTACAGTTTTCTTATAGAATGATGACATGCAGAATTGTGCATCTATAGGATATTACTGAACAAATACTCCTAAAACCACTTGAAATATTATTCTAGGATAGGGTAAACTTTAACTAAGAGTACTAAGTACTAACAGAATCTACTGGAAGAACAGGATTGAATGAACAGCTCTGGTATTTTTCCACATTAAAAAAAAAGAAAAAGAAAGCAGTATTTCCATTCTGTGACTTCTAAGTTTATGCCTAGACACCAGATCTGGAAAGCTGATGCTTTCAAATGAAGGTAACACTCAATAGTGGTTTTGATTTTTGATATAGAAGAGTACAGAACATTTTACACTCCTCCCTTAGACACTTATGACAGACAGATTATAACCTTTTTTTCCGGTCGTATTCTCGCATTAGTTCTAGGCCTAGAACATCATCAAGCAGTGGGTATACAATCTATATTCATACCACCTCTCACATACATTTTGGAACCTACAGCTTCTGCTTGTCACTGTAAAACCTTGACTTTTCAAATCACTCTTAAAAAAAAGAATTTAAGACAAGTTTAGTAAAATCAAGCTCTGTTGACATTTTGATGACATGCTCAGACTTCGGTCAGCAGTTTGAAACCTGTAATGGTGTATTGCCCATTGGTTTTTAGGCAGCTATTATATCGAAGTCACAGCTTGTAGAGAATCAGTGAATTCTCAGAGGATATGCACTTTGATCTGATATTTTATTCATTATGCTTTCATTGAAGATCTTTGCTTTTTCTCATTAAGATAAATTAGTGAATTAATCTTTAATGCACTAAATAAAATATGTTAGTATATTGTTAAGGTTGGTGTCTTTAACGGAGAAAAAAGTCAGTGGAGATAAAGTTACAATGTTCATACAGTGCCCATAATTCGGGCAAACTGAACACTTGTATTTTTATTACATTACAGATACACCATTAAGTTTAATGCCATAGTTTATAGGTGCAACACAAGTGAGGAGATACAGTTACTGTAGAAACACTTACTTTGGAATTATTGAGTTCTGTTATCAATAATCCCATGTATAAGTACAAGACCTTTTATCCCAAAGCTTCTCAAAATTATTTAGATACAGTACGCCAGGTTTTGAATGCTGGTTGCAATGGATTTACCCCAAAACTTTCTATTTACACATGCAAACACTGTGTACCATGATGAGGTTTGAATGCACTGCTCTAGTCCCTCAATTTCAATGACATGATTGGAGGTTTCCAGTTTGAGCTCTGCTCATATCAGTGAAGTGAGCAATCACTGAAAAACAACCACTCCCTTTTTAGTATCTTTTCCACTTCTTAAAAAACATTAGCTGTGGAGAAAGCAAGCTGAGCTGTTCACACAGAGACCAGGGCAAAGCAGTCTCAGCGAGTGCCACAAACCCACTGGCTGGTTTCGGTATTGGAAGCCACCTGCATGCACAAAACCAAAGGAAATAATACAAAAATGACCTTACTTCCATTTCCATATTATGGGTTTAAGGGTAAACCCTGTATGTGCCAAAGAGAAAAGGATGGCTGTGGTTAAAAAGCCATCCAGATTTAGAGAACAGCCTAAAATTCCAACCCAGATATGCTTCTAATTTCCAGAACATATTGAGGAAGTCAGTGTTTGTACAAACTATCTCACCTGCCTAGACAAAGCTGCAATACAATAATGTAACGGATATTTGATTAAAAAGCTATTTTAGTAAAACTGTTTGACCATGGGGTTTTTTTTGCAGATATTTAAGTCTGGTGTGTTTTTCTTTAAATCTTGTTTTTACTCTTTTTATTGTTTGTTTGTTTAGAGTAACATTTCAGTATAAAAGTGATTTTGTAGACAAAAATTTGGGTCCATCACCCCTTTATCTTATTTCTTCTTATTTCTTTTATCATATTCACAAGAGCAAGAAACCCTAATTTCAGAATTTGGTGTAGGAGAAAACTGTAAGGCATCATGTAACTGATAAAGAGCATTTGAAGGGTAAAGAAATACTTCAGCAGTTTTGCCTCAGCTATTAACAATTGTAATACTTTTTATGAAGGGGTCTCTGTCTGTGTATTAGTTGAGTAGGACAAACAACCCTTAAAGCTCAGCATTTCCTTTCATTTCAGGCAGATAAAATAATGTCAACATTTTAATACTGTGCCTATAGTCAAATACCTCAAGCAATACCTACTAAAAGAAGTGACCTGATTTTCAGAGTGCTTTTTTGGTGCCTAAAAAGTATTGGCTGTAACAGACATGGCCGTAACAGCTGATGCAGACAGTGCAGTTTACTGTCGCAACAAAGTGTTTCATATCAGGAGAAGAAAGTAAAACATAAAGCCCTCTCCAAAATGCAATCTGCAAAAATAAAGTCAGTCAGATTATTTCATACATTCTGTTTCTACACATACGGTACTACACATCCTGTAGTGTGATTTCTTCTGTTGGTCTGGAAAAAGTGCTGGGAGAGGTGTCTACGTGAACCTCCAGCTCTCTTATTTTATTTCAGTCTTATTTTATTTCAGTCTTATTTTATTTCAGTTTATTTCAGGGGCTCTGCACAAATTTTCCCACAGGCTCTTACTTTGTTTGAATGGCCAATATTATGTCTTGCAAGGTCACATACTACACTGCACACAAGTGCAAATGCAAGGTATCTGCTGCCTTAGAGGATTAATGTGATTAAGATTGACATTCTTGAGATAAAGCTGTTTCATGCTTTTAAGAAAATGATATTATCCAATTACCTTGGCAATACCATTTTTCCAGTATCGGAATATCAAGAGGGAACATCACTTGCATGATTGTTTTTACTCTGATGAAAAAGGAGGAAGAGCTAAACTCAGATCTAACAATGAACATAATTGTTTTTATTAAAATAGAACTATTATTATTCACAGTATCAAAGTAATAATGATCCTGGAAACACTTCATTCTCTAAATGATCTTTAAGCTCAAGTACAAATCTTTACAAGCCTAAACATCAAGAGTGTACTTCACTTATACAAAAAAGCATAGTGAAACAGAACACCATTATTACTTGAATAGAGGTAGAAAATATTCAGCAAAGGCCTCTGAGCCATGCAGCTTGCTGAAACTTAAAACTTCAGCAGACACCTGGAAATATATTGTTACATGTATGAACACTAAGCCTGACAACAGTTTCTTTCTTCTGATTAAATGGGTGATACAACATTCTTTTGTAAACAGATCAGACTATAAAACTGAAGTACTGCTACTAGCCAACATTTTACCTGGATTGAGCATCATTTAGTGTATAGATTACCTGTCCCAATCTTTAACTAAATTTATGTTGCTCTGCAAGTGTTCACACTTTATCATTAGCCAGGTTGTACTGACTTTTCATTTCCTTTAATGCCTTTTTTGATATGAAGGAACTGGATTTTTTACTAAATAGTCTAGGACCCCAAATAAAGAAACTAAACAAACAGGTAGACTGGCCCCACAGTTTTCAAACATTCACTTCATAAGCTCACCTGTTGTAGTATGTGAAATAAGCCCAGACTGTAATGACACAGATAAAGAAAGTATTTTTTTAATTCAATTTCTAAACAGTTAAATTAGAATATCTATCTTCCTTCTTTTTTTTCTTTTTTACCCCCAAATAGTTATTAACTTACCTTGCTGGATGAAACAGCAAACAGACTGTCTCTATAGCAAATTAAGTTCATTATTGATCTCTAGTTTGCTTTAGTTTATTGCAGCTGAAATCATTAAAGCTTCTCCCGTGCTTTGCCAAAGCAATGTGGATGACTATAGAAGTAAACAAAAGGACTGGAAGGAGTGGCTAACCATCGCTCACAGCAGCAGACTTGTAACTTTAGCTTTCTATTAGTATGCAAATACTTAATGAAATGAAATCACACAACTGAAGAACAATGCCTAATGACTGCTCAGTGCAGATTTTTCAAACCCATGCAATTTGGTCTTCTTAGCCATTATTATGCCTCTTCTGCGTGCTGTAAAGGAAGTTCCAATTGCCATCTTCCACTTACTGAGCCTATTCCTAGCACTCATGAATATTGAATTAATCAGACCAATAAGGATGAGTAGCATTTCTTTCTACCAGTGTGCATATGTTAGGAATCATTGAAGTATGCAAAAAAAGAGGAAGCTTTAGAAAGCAGAAAGAAAAATATATGTTTAATAAGCCTCAAGTGTTTTCAAAAATGCAGTTAGGAGGGTTGCCTTTATTTAGGAAAAATTTAACATGCTCAGTATCTGCAGCAACACTTGCTTTAGCTTGTACTATTTGAGCAATCATGTTCTACTATAAATTAATTTAATTTAGCTGACTTATCTCCAGATTTTTTTACAAGAAAGGAATTAACACCAGAACAAAGACCAGCCCAAGATGTAGCATTACTTCCTCCATCCTGTGCCCGCCCATTGCATCAAACCTGAACAAACAGGGTGAAGAACTGCAATCTTCCTTCACATAAGAGTAGTTTGGAAAGTCTTCTAAACCAGTATGAATCCTGAGAGAGTCAGCCAATAGACAAAATTCTTCAAGCACCACTCCAGTTTATGATGTTCATTCACCAAAAGATGTCTTGACCACTGGCTTGTCAATCTGATTCACATTCCATTTTATGAAGAGGAATGTGTGTCTTCTAAATGAAACTACCATGTCTTGATTCCAGATAAATTTTCTCCTGCTTTAGGTGCAAAAATCCAACCAACCACGAAGAGGGACACACTGATACAATGATTCCAGCCACTGCCTCGCAAGTTTGCCACCCTTAAACACCTTCTGCAGAAAGGAAGCCAAACAGCAACCACCACATCCATTAGCTGAGGTAAACATAACTGAAGGTCACAGAGCAGGGCTCTTGGCCAGGACCTCAGACTAGAACTGCTTCAGTGATACTCATGGATGATATTCTCCAGTGTCAGAGGGCAGACATTTACTCCCATCTTTCGCAGTACCCTTGAAGCATTCAATGCCATTGGTTATAATGACATATGGTTTCTCGCCCAATTAAGGATGACAGGATGACTGCTAACATGAATACCAGTCCTTGAAAGGACACTTCCAGTGACTAGCAATAGAGAAACGTTCTCTCATTTCTTCTTTATATCTTCTTTTGTGGTGAGTCACTTCAACACCTGCATACAGTGACTGGTTGGCATCCAAAGCAATACTGTTAGATGAGATGCTGTTTTACCTTTCTTTCACTACCCATAGGCACAAGCACCCTATCAAGCAGACAGCAGGAAACTAGCTGGTGGGTGGAGAACATGTAGCTGAATCTGTATCCTTGGAAGAAAACAGATGTGGTGGGGAGAGCATTATGAGAAGCAGCCCTTATGCTGTTTCTTTTGGCTGACTAACTCAGTAATCTCTGGTACTTTGCTAACACTGTGCTCTCACAGGCAGCAGCTCTAAGTGATGCCCTTAAGCTGCCATCTCGTGCTGGCTGTTAGCCTCTGTCACATTTTAGTGGCCAGTGGACAGACTTCACTGACACTTTCACAGTGATTTCTTTTGGATTACAGCAATGCTATACATCTGCGAAAGAAGCTTTCATTTGGCTGTAAGGAAACTTTCCTGGTTTCAGAACATCATAGTGTGTCTTCTCAGCGACTCCAAATGGTCACCAAATGGTCACCTGTGTTCCACAGTAGTGTCCCATAGGATATGAAATCAAGGTCATAGTCTTGACTCTCATCTGCTGGAAACTGAATTGTTACAGACCAGGAAACTACAAAGATTTCCTAACAAACTGGTTAGCAGGCTGGGGTTATGTCAGTAAAGCAAAATTAGACACAAACTGATTTGCATAAAAGACTTCTGGACACAATTCAGAGAACTCTCTTTGGAAGCCCTGGCCCATCAGAACTGTTACAATGCCTTATCCAACTGCATGACACATTACTTAGTCTTTGGTGAGAGACATGCATATCTATCAGAAGCCCAAAGAAGACAGTCCATTGCACAGTTTCAGGGTAAGAGGATGAAAGGACAAACAATATACAACAGATTGATGTTCTTATTGCTTAATTCACTAGTGACAGAAGCTCACCTGAGCAAGAAACACAAGAGCATTTGTAAGGCGGAACAAAAACTGTGGCCAGCTAACCCAGCTCAAACCACTCTTCTGGCACTGTAGCATTTCCTCACTCAAGAGCTGTACTATGAATTCCATTCTTGAAACAAACACAAAACCTCAGCCCAGTAACTGGATGAAGAGAAATACTCCTTATTACTTTGCACTGACTTAGGAATATGTATCACTGCTTAGTGTTTTCTTCCCCACTTACTTCACGTGTTTCCACAATAAAAATTAAGGTTTGAAGCTCAGATGCAGATTGAAATGATCCTCTTTGCTGGACTTGAATTGTCTTGAAGATTTTTTGTTTTATTCCTTTTAAAATTTTTTTTTTCACAGTGAAATCACTGAAAAGAGTAAGACTAGAACACTCCAAACATTTAAGGCTGCAGAAGAAAGTCAGATCCAGGACTGAAACAAATCTTATCCATGAAGGAACTGAAATAGATGCCAAATGCCAGCTGTTATATGCAGCCATAATTTTAATAAGCGTTTCTGACATAACAGTATATGTAATGTAGTCTCACCCAAGCATGCTGCTAAATCCTATAAACAGTATGCCAGCAACAGATTCCAGCTGCCAGAATTGCGTTCCTTAATGGATGCAATCTTAGAATGTAGGGATGCTAACAGAATGGACTGACAGTAATTCAAGTTAATCTGGAAAAAATAAGGTCAGCGCCAGTGTATTCAATACTTAGAAGTTACAAGATGACAATAAAACTAAAGGACAGAAAATTAAGGAACATGGGCAGATAAAATTGCAGCTGACATTGCCGTAGAACAACTCTCTTTGTACTTATGAGGCCCCCATTACTCAAGACACCAAAGGCCAGCACAGGTTTCAGTTAAGCAAATAAGAACACACCAGTTGTTAAGGTGAAATGAGTGGCAAGATCATTATCACCAACACAGCTGACAGTTTCAGGGTTTTTTGGTTTGTTTTGCTTTTTAGCTAAATTAAAGGACTGCAAAGATGAGGAAGATGATTATGCTGAAATGCTCTCCTACACATTTGTCTCAGTATAGCAATCACATCTTGGGTAGGCTTGCAGGTAGGCTAAATAACCGAGATGCCAATTTAATGGAATTATCTGTTACTAATATGCATTTTTAAAATAAGCTGTTTTCTGCTTTATTTATATTTTCCACAAACTCCCTAGATTTAGCCATTATTCATATTACCCATCTCACAATTTAAAAAACCTCACAATTAAAAAAAATAAATTAGCTTTCTGGGAATATTTTTTTCAGTGTTAATATTCTTAGATACCAGTTCATTTTAAAAGTCAAGAACATTTAAGAATTTCCAAATGTTTTCATGATTATTGCATTACCTGGAAGTTGACCTAGAATACATTAAAACATTTGACACTTTATTTCACATTTGTCCAAATTCTTTCACTAGCTTTATTAAGAATTATGTTTCACATGAGCTCAATAAAAAAAATTGAAACTTATACCTCATATATGTTGTAGTTCTGACTGGAAAATTGAAAGAAAAATAACATGTGCTTCATTAATTTACAATTTATAATGGAATATGAGCAAAAAAGAGCAAGTCATCAGATACATGATAAAAGGAAGATCTATATTAATGGATGTTAGTACAACTTTCGTATATATATAAACAAGGATATACTGGAAGATTAATTTGAATATGGTAGTTGCGTCTGAAATGCAAACACCATAAATGAGGAAAGCATAAACTGAAAATGCAGATAAACTTGGGTAGATAAACCCAGTATAACCGATCTAACGTAAATTGCTGTCATATGGATAAACACTTTGTAATGTAACATACCATGTTAACAAATCACGTTACACTTACTGGTCCTTATTAGCACCCTGACACTTAAGACTATTTGGTCATCCATGGACACAGGCAACAAAAAGAGGCTGGCTGGGACTGGGATTCAGCAGTATTTCCTAAGAAACTGTGTCCTGAGACTGGAAAACAAGTCATTTGGGTGATGAGTTTCTTAGCATTACACATTGTATAATAGTGCACATTACAGGCAACCTCCACGCAGGAAACTGAGCACAGTACTAACCAGAACCCTTTGTCACCACAAAATTCTTATTACACCCAGAAACTTGGCTTCTATTTTTTTTATTGTATTTCTCACAGTATCCCACTAAAGGACAAGCAAAGCAAATGCGGAACTTGAATGACTGCACTGTTGCCCCCACCTTCTGCACTTCAGTTTTCAGAAGAAAAATTTCCATCCTTAGCCTCAAGTGTCTGACACAACTGATATGAGTCTCATCAGTTGCAATGAAAAGAAAAATTATGACTGACCCACATAAGAAAAAAAGAATATTAATATGAAAAATGTCATTCTTTGTATTTTGCTCACTCTCTTAACAAATGAACCAAGGACAACAGGAATAGTAATTACAGGGAAAATTAAATGCAACACTATAATCAGAGACAAACTCTGCAGTGTATTTGATATACTTTAGCTCAAAAAATCATGAATTCATAGAAAACAAGAGCGTCACAAATATCTACCCGTGTATTTAGACCCTATTGTTCGCAGCAAAGGATTGCTGCTTACATTTTGTCTTTGATAGTTTTGCTTAATTTCAATTTTTTCCAGAGGAGAAGCTACCAGAGTAGTAAAGGCTGTCCACTGCTTTATAAATTTTTCTTTCAAGGGAGGGAAACCATTTTCAAGAACCATTTTGATAAAACATGAACAATTCCTTCTCACCTTCCTTCACTGTAGTCCAACTGTAAAGCTGGATCAAATAGTAGCACTTTCCTGAAGTAAAAATCAGCTCATAAAAGGAACCTTATCTTTCTACTATCCAGCTGCTCACTCTTGAAAGGAGAAATAGAAGATAAAAATGCAATTCCATTCCCAAAGGGCAGGTAAGAGGAAAAGATTTGCTTGACAGTCTTTAGACTATTCTAGGATAATATCTGTTTCTGAAGATGCACAGTCTTGACCCAAGCCTCCCCTAGAACTCCAAGGATGGACACTGTGTCTCAGCACCAGGGCTGGAAGTGGAGCCTGGTGGGGTAAAGAAAGACAGTGCAATGCAGGAGGACTCTGCACTTGATCCAAATTCCAAATTATGAGAAATAAGCCCACCTGTAATACGAACTACAGCCAACTCCTTCCACTGAACAGTTAAGTGAAAAATATCACAGCAAGTGAAATAATTGTTTGTTATTTCCATGTCTTTACACTGAGAATTTATGCAGACACTTTTGTGATAAAAGCCCTTACAAACAAATGTGAAGTCAATGTCACCCGTGATCTTTGATATACTCAGATCTATCAGGACAAAGAAAATTATCCTGAGTACCCTGAGTTGAAAATAAGTCACTCCTTCACTGAATTCAGATACTGTCACAAGAAGAGTTTGCATGAACAAGTAGCTGCTCTTTGAAGGATCAGAGTTTATGCCCTGGACCATAGACAACAACTTAAATAACAAGTGAGCTGATAAAAGCATCTATTTTACATTTAGTGAGTTAAAGAAAGCGACAAAGAAGCAACATAATAATGAAATTAAATTATCAGGGTTGTCCAGTGTTGTTGTGAATTTGCAGCTTTCATCTCATTTTGTGCCTTTCCAATTGTTCTAGCACAGGACACCAGCCTTTTGGTTCAATAATGAGAAGGGCACCTGGAAAATAACATACACAGAGTAACTCTACAACCCACTAACAGAGTAGAACTTTACTGCTGTTAATATATATTTATATTGCAGAATGGACAAAAGGCCTCAATTAGGTTCTGTGCCCCATTGTGCTGGGCATTGTGGAAACACAAAAGGAAACAAAGTCCAAGCCCCAAAGGGCTTGCAGTGTAAAAAGATAAGTGATATAGTGAAGAGAAAAGCAATGGGATGCATTCAAAATAGACTGACTTTTTTAATATCTATATGCATTTGTCATCTTTTCAAGCTGCCAAGAGAGAAAAATAATCCTGACCTGCTTCCTCAAATCTACTGTACTCTGTTTGAATGTTGCTTCCAATGTTAACTGATGCCTGGTTAAGATTCGCCTTTAAAAAAAAAAACAAACCAGTTTCAAACCAATTATATTTCCCTTGATTTTACAATGGCATGCAATTAGAAAGAATGAAACAAAATTAAGTGAAAACTGAAATAAAACTACCAGTGAGAATGGGAAGCACAGTGAGAATGCAGTTATTCGAAGTGCGAATTTAGTTATTCCTGCCCTTGACAATTGTTGGACATATTTTCATACAGACACAGATAATGCCCTCTAATTCCACTTCAGGAGTCTATTCCTGTCAGTTAAACATTATCTAAAGGTCCCTATGGAGGTGTTCATTTAAAGCTGATGCTGGCACAGTTTTTCACTCTTTTCTAGCCATCTGGTCACATACTGAATTGTCAGCTATTTTATCTAAACCCAAGAGAAGGCTGAAGGAGTAAACAAAAATACCAACAGAAGAAATCTCAGGGTTCGAAGTAACCACAACCATCAAGCCTAAAGTTATGATTTCTTCTCACTCACAAAATTCACACAAAAGAGACTTAATAAAAAACCCACAAAACCTCAAAAGGTTGCAACCCGAGGCTATTTTGAAACCCCTCTCCCTCCCCACCCCATACGCAGATCTGTAAACACACCGAGCATTTGTATTGCCCCCTCTTCCCCCACCCGACTCTCCTAAACAATTAAGAGAAAATATACATATCCGTTCCTTTACATTTAAGACTTAGAATCCCAGAGGCTGGCATTCAAAATTATTTTGCAAGACACTCCATAAAACCTTTTAAGATCAATTTTTAAATGCTGATGCCTCAGTCCTACGCTTTCTCTGCATACTGACTTAAACAACAGAATGTGGAAGCTGACTGTCTCATTAAAGCACCCATATGAGAGAACTTGCTACAGTTCCATACAAATAGACAAGAGTCCCACTACATTAAAATGAAACCGAATCATCTTAGCAAACCTCTTTTTTCCTCATGGTCTTCTCTCTTCTCTGTGCAACGTTGTTCCATCTTACACACACACTTAGATGTGCCATAAGTGCTTCGTTTAAAGTGCATAAAAGCTATCCACAGCTCTCCTAAGAATGAAACAGTTTTAATATTTTCTGATCCATGTTCCTGCCACAAACATTCACCGGCAGTATGATAGCTCCAAGAGGAGACATCTGATTCTTGACATTTAAAGATACAATACTGGTGAAAAATAGTGACGCTGTATTAACTGCAAACAGCTTGTGAGGGAGTAGGTGATGTACTCCTAAGATGTATAATCAGAACAAGCAATAATTTCAACCTTTTGATTTTTTATTTTTGACTCAGAGCCATGAAAAAGAGGAATAGCCTTATAAAAAAATCTGGACACGTTACAATAACTGTTTTAAGAGAATTTATATTCTCTGGCAAAAAGAAAAGTAGGTTGTTTTCCTTCTGGAGCAAGTATTAAGGTACCCCTAAGTTTCTCAAAAGGGTCTCAAAAGCTTTCATAAAAAATGAGCAGTAAATAAAAGCAAAATTGAAATTACAGAAATCAAAGAATTTGTATCCTAGTAACACTCAGTTAATTGACACTGTAATGCTAAATGAAAGCACTACAACATCAAACTCCCTATACCCCTACTGTGACAGCCTTATAAATTCAAAAGGTACACAGAAAGGTCTTATTTTTCCCACATGAAAAAAAAATAATCCTGTTCTAACACGAACTGTTTCTTTGAAATACTGAATTCTGGACCCAAAAAAGAGAAAAAAAAAAAAAAAGAGCTGATATATTTTTAATTTTAGCAGCAGCACCCCATGTTTGGTGACCGGTGACCTCTGGAGAAAGTTGAGACATTATAGCAAACCTCCATCCCCCACAAACACCTGAGACAATGCAGAGCACAGTTAACAGCAACCAGTTCTCCACACTGTACCTGGAGGTACTGACATGACCGTTCCTGCTGACACGTCTCTGCCTTCACCACTGTCTGGTCCATGTTAACTGATGCTTTCTGGTAAACTTCACGGGCTCTGCTCACGGTTAATGTAGAGGACCAAGAGCTTTTCTTCATTAACTGGGAGTCCAAATTCACAGGCAGGTTTGCACAGGTAGAGCATTTGACATCATTATTGCTTCTGGAGGACTTCACAGTATGTTCGCTAATAGTGTTATAGGCTTCCATAAAGTATTGGGAAGAAGAGCGATCAGGGCATCTTCCCATGGTCATGACCCCACTGGGACCATGATAAATGCAAACATCATTGTCCAAGTTGTCATCTGAACTCCACCATCCCGATGCATTGGATCTGGGCTTACCTTCTGATCGCCTTTCTTTACTCTTGCTGCGCTTCCCATACCTCATCGTCTGTGACTCCTCCGGGCTTGCTTTTCCCCCATTGACGCTCCCCTTGGATGGTCCTTCCAGCGAATGGGACTTGGTAAAGAGCTTTTGGACAGAATGAACCAGATGCCGGATCCTGCCCGGGCTGTCGCTGCGGTGCTCCATGGCAGTTCTCTTGTACTGCAGAGTGTGGTAGCCATCCCGATTCAGAGGCAGCTGCCGCTCAAACTGGTCCAAAAGGTTGGCAGGAATGCGATTGGTCTTGTTGGCAGTTCCATGGGGAACCAGAGCACACTCGTCCTTGAGTTCGTGGTGGGAGCTGTAATGCCTCCGGGGAAACGTGCTGCTGGCAATCTGATCATTGTAGGGCACCATGCACTCGGCCTGAAAAGAGTTCCTTTGAGTGTAGTAAGGGTGGTCTGCGGGGTGGGGGTCCACCGGGTTTAACAAATATGGCTTCCTGTCCTGGTGGTGTGGCAGGCTGTCACATGCAGGGTCACAGGCAACCCCGTGATGGTGACTACGGCTGCCAGATAATCCCTTCATCGTTGATGTAAAACAAGTCCCAAAGTCATCTAATACTTATGGCTGTGCGACAGGCAGATCTCAGAGAAAGGCCTAGAAGAATGAAATACAACAGAAGCCATAAGATATTCAAGCTGAGAGAATAAACAGCATGTGCACCCTTAGCATTCTTTGTTTCTTATTGTAAAAATAATTGGAATAAACGTTCTCAGACTTTCTATCATTTAATCTTTCCCATGTCCAACACGGTGATAAGGATAAGCAGTACACAAGAAAAATTATCTTGTTCCATTAGCTGCAAAAACAGACGCAAAAAAAATATTCCAATATGAAAAGCAAGATAAGTATTGCCATTTCTACTCTAAAACCTCAGTCCTGAAAACATTCGTGGACAGGGGCCTCCCAGGATGTCTTAACTGCTCATCTGTGTGTTTTCAAGGCCAAATGGATGAGTTAAAAAAGATCTTTTCTTTAATGGAGCACTTTCTGGGCTTTTTTGGGCCAAACACAAAGCATGGTGCAATTAATGGGAAACTTTTCCCTAACTTCAATGAATATTTTTATTCAGTCTTCGTTTGTCTGCCTAGACTGTAAGCATTTCAAGACAACAGCAAAACATTATTTCCGTAAGTTCTTTTCAAATTAAGAATAAAATAACAATAAATTACACTAACTGTCAAAACAAAGCCAAACCAACTATTTAACAACCTATATGTCTGTGGGGTTTGTATTTACTATTACTATTTTGTATTTGCTGGCTCCTACTCACTAAAAAAAAACCCCCCATCTTATTCTCCTAACACATGGCTTGATTTATTTCTCAGCAGTTTTTCAGTGTTCAAAGCAGTACTAAGCAGTGCTCAAATATCCCTACATACTCCCACCATTAAAAGAACTAGGATAGCCAAACTTTTTACACAACAATAACAGTGTAACACTTAATTCTTGATTGCGGTTATTTGTCCCTGAAGTGACTCACAATGCTGTAGAATTTGGATTACAACAAGTTGAAAATGGAAATCTGCATCCCAAGTGACATTAATAACCACTCTGTTTGAGGCCAGATGCCCTCATTTCAGCCCTCAACTCTAGCAGAAGTCTGGATGCAACCTATGAGCTACTAATGCGTAAATTATGGGGTTTTGGTTGCGGCAAAGCAGTCTCATGGCGCCATCTCAGCAGCTGAAGGGCAGAGGACTCCTTAGAGGATGCTTTCTCACACTGCACTGAAATGGGAGTCACTGAGCTACTTATTGTTTTCTGACATGGCTAATCACGTAATACTTTGGGAAACGTAGCTCTTGAGATCTTTCTTGGAGTAAGGATAAACATACATAGCAAACAGGTTTCACCTATGCTCCTCCAATGTTCTCTCAGCTAAAGTTCATGTTTTAACAGGTTGTAGACATTATACCTACTGGCAAATTGGTAACAATGACGTTTTCTAAAATAGCATGAAGTTAATGTCAGTCTGGAAAAGCATGCTCTGCCCTTCATCAGAATTTATTTTATATTTTCTTCTGAACCTGCAGAGAGCCAAAGAGGAGGTTTATTTTCAGTATGCTTCTAACCTAATCTGGATGTCCTGCACTTTATTCCCCCTCATTGGATCCCTGCAATGCAGAAAATGTTCCTTCTCAAAAGACCTTGAACTCCAAAAAAAGAGTTTTCAAAATACCACAAAAGGGTCTTGAAATATTCCAAATGGATAGCTGACTGATTTACCTAAAGAGAATGGCTAAAGTCACCTTTAAAAGCATGAAAATAATATATTCAGAGAGCTGGACTTGTCAATTATACTGTAGTGATGATCCTTCTAAAGAGAATTTTATGTCTCTACCAACAGTTTTAAAAATATGATCTGTTAGTCTGTGTAATCGAGAAACATCCAGAGGGATGGAGTAGTGGGTTAATTACTTAGGTAATTGAAAATGTGACTCGAACAAAGATATCCCATCAGGAAGAGTACTTCTAAAGGATATAAAGACAAAATAAAAAAATACTCCAATCTTTGCTATCTATGAATATCTTTCACACATCAAGGCTTATGAAAACAAAACTTCAGCCAGTTAATTTTTACTTAAATCTATTTGCAATCATGCAACAGTCCTTAGGATGATCGATAAATTCTCTTAAGGCTAAAAATAGACTAGTGTGCTATATAAGATAAAAAATTGTAAACCTTACCTCAAAGATAGGAGATGAAAGAGTACAATTAACTGGGACATGCCCTAAAACAGTGATTTATTTTCATTTTTTCCTTATCTGAATGCCTATGAAATTTTCATATATTGTGGAAAAAAGAGTATATGTAGGCAAAGAACCAAAAGGACCAATAATTTACAGCATAGTGAAGTCATGACAGGCACGGGAGATGTCATGGAATTATTAAGAAAAGGTAGCCTTAATATATTGATACAGCAAAATGGCTGAGATGAGGAAACACTTGATCTGATTTATAGACTGGGACAGAAGATTGTGGAAAACCTTGAAACTAAAAATGAACTTAAAAGATGCAGCTATGGTTTGGCCAATGAGAACCGCCATGTTACCAGCCGTGTTTTGGATGGACTGGCAATATGGATGCTAAGGAGAATGTGCAAGAAGTGGTAACAAGTGAAAAAGCTTATGAAAAGTGACATTTGTCTATACAGAGAGAAAGCGACAGGCTTTCAAAAAAATTGTGGAGGAAGATTGGCTAAGCACTGCTATACGAGCTTGGATGGCAAGTAGGATGGAAATGTTTAGGAGAAAAAATGCATGTATTTCTACACCTATTTTGAGTCTGAGCTGTCAATGGATCTTTTATGAGGAAGTACTGGAGAAAAAAGCAGAAGATAGATAGGATGATCTGCCCAAAAGGAATCAGATAAACAGATAAGGAGAATAACAGAGAAAATGTGCTTGTGAAAGCAACAGATTATAGGATTATGAAAAACCAGATTTAAAAGAGGAGGAAAAAAAGAAGAAACAAAGAAGCAAAAACCAGAGAGTGATAGAAAAATCAAGCCAAAACCAAAAGGGAGAAACCAATCTGTTTAAAAAAAATGAGTGGTGGTAATTTATTCCCAACTCCTAGACTGCTGGATGCATTAAGAGAGGTTTTTTTTTCTTGTGCAACAGCACTGAAAACATTTATTTTATAATGACAATTGGGATTAAAAAACCCCACATGAGCATTTACTAGAACATAGCTTCATTTTACCTTAACTGTATTACTGCTGCCACAGTACTGAAAGTGGAATGAAGTAGGAAAAAAACCCAAGCAGGTATCATAGTGCACCTTCCAGGAAGGAAAGAATAAGTATAATACGCTCAACATTGAAGAAAGGAGTGCTGCTTTTGTTAAATATTTACTGGACAATTCTTCTGCACAAAATTGCCCCAAACACAAAACCTAAATCACTCCCACACCTCAATCCTGTTTTAATATGTTAATATATGTCTAGAAAAATTTCTATCTTACTCCCTGATTTCATCAGTATTTTTTCAAAGAATATGCATCATTTTCCATAATTGTGTTGGCTGAACCTATACATCAATGTTTTGTGCAATTAACATCTGGAGACAGGGCTATCTGATCATGCCACGAGTAGCTGAGAGGAAGCCAATTAAGGCTTTTATTGTATTGGTATATTTTGGCCAAAATACGAACATTTAATTACTCATGAAATAGGGCAAGACAAGTGATTAAGACATTATTAAACAGTGCAAATAGCAATTCTATAGAGAGCAGACCAAAACTACTTGATGGCATAGGAATAAATGAGATGTTAAATACATACAGCGTTGTAAGGCTGAAGAATGCTTACTACTTTCAACATTTGCTTTTGTTTTCTTGAGGCTGCCCTGGGTAAAAAGGATACAAATATATTCATCCTTGTCCCTAACGTGGTGTCCCTAATGCATAACAGTTTCCTGGAATAACCTAGTGGCTAGAAAAATGCCTATTTAAATCCTATGTAATTAAAATGAAAATGAATGCAAAATTAAAAAACCTGAATGCAGAAATCACCTTCATTTTTACAAATTTCATTTAACTATATTGTCTACTCGTGTGTTCCAAATTTACCCGTAAAACATATCTTTGAGAAACATATTCTTTCCATTAGATATACGTGCAACTTTCTGTCCTATAAAAGATTTACTGATATGTCCCAGGGCCCCTCCAACTTTATCCAACAAGACTGCAGAATGCAGAACACGTTGGAGCAGAGGAAGGACTCCTCTTCTTGAGCAGCAGCACTCCCTGTCTCCCTGTGCCACTGGACAGGGGAGGCAGTGGGTAGAGGCATGAAGTAGAGCTCAGCAAGGAGGGAGGGGTGGAAGAATGGTGTTTTACTTCTCATTATCCTGTTCTGATTTTGACTGGTAATAAATTCAATTAATTTCCCCAGGTTGAATCTGTTTTGACTGTTACCCATGATGGTAATTGGTTTGTGATCTCTCCCTGTCCTTAACTCATGAGACTTTTGTTTTTCTGTCCCCAGTCCAGTCATGGAGGCGAGTGATAGAATGACTTTGCTGCGCACCTAACATCCTGCCAGGGTCAACACCCCACAGCCTGATGGTCCTGTGGTTGCCTGGGTCCTCCTTCTTGCCCCTTTTTGAAGGCTGGGGTAACATTTACTTTCTTCCAGTCCTCAGGTACCTCTCCTGACTGCCATGACCTTTCAAAGATGATTGAGAATGGTCTAACAATGATGTCCACCAGTACCCTCAACACTCACAGTGCATCCCGTCAAGGCCCATGGACTTCTGGAGGTCAGGTTTGACTCCATGTTCTCTAACCCAATCCTCCTCAACCATGGGAAAGTCTTCTTTTCTCCAACAGAGAAGTTACCAACAGAGACACCCTAATTAAGCATAATCAGGTCCACTGCACTTTGGGTCTAATATCCTTGTCTGTTCAGAAACCAAAGAGTGAGAGACATTGGGTTTTTTTATTGTTTGGTGAATATGGCTCTTCTAAGATACCATTCAGTGAGTCAGAAGACACTTCTGAATCTTCAGGTGTCTGCCAGATCCAGAAATTGAAGTGCTGGGACAGAGGTGCAGAGCAATGTAAACACATCATATGTTTACATGTATGTACAGCTCTGAGTGAGAAGGGCATTTAATCATGTGCATAAATTGAACCACACCAGATTGGTACTTACACCCCAGATTGCAGCAAAGAAATGCTGAGTTACTGTTTGAAGTGAGAGAACATAAATGATGCTTTTCAGCAGTACTGTTTATAGTTGTGCTCTCATTTCATGCTCTGTGGTAAACAAAGATAGGTTCTGATTTCCATACCGAACTCCAAAGAGTCTCAGAATTTGCTTATTTATTTAATCCCACACTATGGAATGTTCTCAGTGAAATTCCTTTCCCCAATTCTCAAACCTTTACAAACAAATGGAAAATATGATTATGCTGAGAATCAAACTTCCATGTGCCCCTCATGCACGACATTGTTTTATCCCAAAGGTCTTGATATTTTGCAGCCATTATGTGTGGCCTTTTTGTTACATTGCATCACATTAATGAAAATCTAGACATCAATAAAAGGATACATATTCTAAAATTCATCTATCCACGTATTTTATTAAAGGCGCGCAGAAGAAAATGAGGTCTCACATTATCTTCCTAATACATTTTGGCATGTAATATGAACGATTCAGTGCCTTGGGTAAAACTCTCAAGCAAACATCTAATTTTTGCTTCTGTGTCACCAATCACACCAGGCAAGTGATATTTACAATATAATTTAATCTTGAACAGTGGACAGGGAGTCATGAAGAGAAATGTCTTGGCCAGTCAACTCGTTCCAAGTTCATGGGGAGATCAGCAAGTGGGAGTAACCGGGTAAAAAAACATAATTAAGCTTTAGCTGATCTGTAAGTAGGCCCTTGTGAATGGTATGCAAATAGAAAAAAACAAGAAGAGAGGCATCTCACCAATAGCATAATAAAAATTGGTGGGTTTTTTTTCTGTCTGCATCCAGCAATCTTTAGTTGCATATATTTGTGGTGACAAGGTGTCACATTTACATTTGACTACTGTTTCCATCCATGTGCTTTTGGTGAGCAACTGTGGCGGCCAGTACAAGGACAGTATGTGCCTGAAAGTTTTGGGGTTAGCTTTCCTTTCTTCATCTCGGTGGCTAAAAGCAAGTTGATTTGCCACTAGGAGTGTCACGAAATCTGTAGTCACTAAAGTAACCTAACACATAATTAATCTCTGAGTCATATTGAAATACATTACAAAGTCTGCAAGAATTCTAGCAGTAATATGTCGGCAAAATTTTGACACAAAGAGACTGATTTTTTCAATCCTCTTAGGAGTGTGACTGGCAATATGCAGGATTGCATGCAAAGATCTTGGCTCTACAAAAAGAAATACTAAACTGTGATTGTCTGCTCTTCCACTCTCCTGATTTGCACACAAATTAAAAGTCAACTTTTAAAAAATTCTGATCTGCTTCAGTGAGTAATAATATACAGTGCAATTAGACTGCTCATTACTTTCCTGGGGTGTAGGACAGAGTCTGACTCGATAAGGTACAGCACATCAGTTAGAGAGCCTGTTGTGAATTCAGAACTGCCAATGGACATTTTCTTCTCCCAGAAAGAAAACAAACAGGATATTACGTCTGTATAATGTGCAAGTAAAACAAGATATTAAATTGAATAATTTAATAAATGTCATATAGGCAGTGTTGAAGCATATACCTCATACCCAAATTTAGATGTTGCATTTTAACTTTCTCAGTCTGTGGGATGATGAGCTTTATGACCTTAATGTTTTTTTTTTAAGCAGAACTCGCAATGAATTTCCAGAATGCTTTGTCTGGGGGAACAGCAAAAGAGAATGAAAAGGAAGATACACCAAAATTGGGAATGAGGTTAACATGTACTTACCTGGGTTGCTCTCTTTTAGGTACCCTACCGTTGCACCTAAGTTTGCAGCCCTATTTTGCTTGCTTTCGTCACAGAAGATTTCTTAAAATGAAGGGATTACAGTCACTACTTTCTATCAATAGCAGATAATCAATATCATATGGGTGTCTTATACTATCTCTGGATAACAAAAGGAAGAGGGCATGAGGGACAGGTCAAACATTCCTACAGCACTGGTATCTGATAAAAATAGAGAGACTATCACAGTGGCATAAAACATACACCATTAAATGACTAATACAGATGCAGAGATATCGGGTATGTATCTAGATTCCTGCAAGCCAGTCAGTTATGAATGTCAAAGGTTTATTTTTCTAGTAGGAATGAGGTGATCAGCAGATTACCTACCCTACATTCAATGGGTGCTTTTCCTGTCAAAAAAATTAATGGTCTTCAATATGGTCAAATAGTGAAAATGGACATTCTTGTACTAAAAGAAGCACTTGATCCTCATTGTAAGGACACTAGCGTGACTAAGTCAAGAAGCCACTACAGCAACTAGTGACTGACGGGGATCTAATGGAAGCTGCTAATCAGACCTTGCACCAACATTACACGAACCCCATCTGCATGGGTCATTAACTCATTTTCTACAAGTTTAAGTGTTTTGCAATTCTGCAGCATGGCAATGTGACAGGTATCACAGTTAAATTATTGCCTGAGCTACAGGTTTTCATGCTCTCTAGAGCTGTTCTACACATATATTGAAAGAACAATACTCACTGTAAAGCTGGGGAACTGGCATTAGTCCTATGCACTACACTCCACTTAAGACACCTTGGAATCCATACTTTGATTTCTATGATGGTAGTGACAGTGTGATTTTGTAATTACACGATTTTGCTGCTCTTGACCAGCAAATCTCATGATTCAAACTGTCTCTAAGCTTTTTATTCCTTGCTATTTAGAAATCAAATGAAACATTATGTTAAGTATTTCTTGCTCCTTCAAAAATCATTCAACTCAATTTAATGAAACAGTTTTACAAGACTCTTTCTACAGCTTCAGTCTTCCTAACCCTGACCTCATTTAGCAGAAGTAGAGATGATTTCTTTGAAAAAATATTTTTCCAAGTACACTATGATATTTTAAGTCCAGGCAAAAGTGGATGCTACAAAAACATAAAAGCACCAGAATCTCTGTGCTTGCAGATGGTCTCCCATCTTGGCTTTCAATTGGTAGCTCTATTTGAATGGTGCCTTCCCCTGAACATCTGTTGTCAGCCCAAAAACTAATAAAAAAGTGTCTTAGTGGAGAAACTCCATGGAAATGCTACAGGAACTCTGTGAAGACCAAAGGTAAGAGTTGTGAAAACATTGCTTTTAAAAGAATGATAATACAGGCCATATTAATCACCACACTAGCCCACTGGTTACCCCCACTAGCCCACCAGAAAGAACATGCAAAGTGTCAGAGAAACTGTCCTACATCATAACTATGGGTAAGAACTTCCTGGAAAACTCCCTTCATAGTCATTTTGGTATTAAGGAGCTTTGACTGTATAAACAAATGTCACCACTATGATCACCCTGCTTGGTCATGGATATGTTCCAGATTCTGCGTGCCCAAGCCAGGTTTCTCCAGTGAGGCAGTAGGAAGAGAGGAGAGGCATAGAGTGCCAAGAACGTTCTGCTCATATGCAAGACCAGCGAACTCCTACATGGGAGAAAACTGACTCCTGGGAGAAACACGAAAAAGCCCTCTCTGAAGGTGTGAGATAAAAGAGCTCAGCAGCAGGGCAGAAAACTCATTGGGTTGGTAGAAAATAGTCATGCTTAGATCAAAACTTAATCTTTCTCATTTCAACCTGTTCTCTCAGCTCAATCTAAAAGTAAAAACCAGCAATTGTGAGCTCAGTTTGGCACTGAACATGAAACATCTGATTAAAAGGCAGAGAGTAATAGGATTATTTATTCCCTAAAACAAGGCTATAGCACTGAACTTCATGAATTTAAGGTTTAAAAAGTCCACAAACAACTAAAAACTGAACCAAATCCTCATATTTGCTGTGGTATATAAATGCAGTTAAATAACTTTAATCACCTTATCTTTGATGGCTACAGTAATTGATCAATATTTGTTGTTACACTGTAGATGAAATGGAAATAATGTCTAGTTTTATAGCAATGCTATGAAATAGAGTTAGATTTGGCAGAAAGCTTAAGCTTCTTGCTCAAATCAACTTGTCTCATTTCACCTCCAGTGGCATAAAAAAATAATAAGAAACACATAAAACTTCAGAGGAAAATATTTACTACAAATATTTTCTCACATGACTTTAGTTATGAAAAGATTGAAATAGCAACCATTTTTAAGGAGGGCTATTTTTCACAGAATTCCAGGAAATGTTTTTGAGCTATGGCAAACTGGGAAATAAATATTTATTTACAAAGAATGTCTGAAAAAAATTACTGGTACTTTCAGAAAGCTACTTATCAAGTATCTCATAGAGTAAAATGTGGCAGCAAAAGGAAGAGAAAGTCTGTGGGCAAAATGTTCTTCCCCAGGCATGGCACAAGATAGTGGCTGCACCCCCTCTAGGAGACAATTCTGCCCTTGAACAGAGGATAAAACTTCTCATCTTCTGCTTTGAGCCTTCATTCAGTTCCACCTAAACCACTGAACCACCAGCTACATTTAATCCATTAATTTACATCAATAATTTAGAAGTTCTACAAAAACCCCATAACGGTAACTTTCATTTTTGGATATGATTCTGATTGTAAACAAAAAAAAGTAAAAAATAATATCTCAGACTTTTCTGCTATTATTTATGCACATGGAATTTGTTTCTACTATGCTCATGGCTCTTTTTTTTTTTCTTTTTTGGTGCATTTTCCAATAAATAGAATCAATGGTCTGCAAATACCTAGAAACAAGCAGATTTAAAGATTAAAGAATACTTTTGAGAAGTTTATCTTGAACTTGGTTTGTGTATATTTGAGGTATGCATATAAATGACACATGATAAGGATTTGATTGTAGGAACTATGTTTATCCAATAAAGAATCAAAAAAGGATTCTATTAATATACAGGTAAAATCAAAACAGAACTTAATTACTGCATACAAACTAATGAACCCCTGCAAGCAGGCTAAAAACTATTCAGAGAAATAATATTTTCTAAAGAGTGAACGTGGCTTAAACATTTCAGAAAAGGCTTTCAGAATAGCTCTTAGATCAGGAAAAGGCAAAATAACTGAAAAAATTATTTGATGAAATGAATTATTACGAATAATAAACTGATGTTGGATGGCCAAAAAGGAAAAATGAGTAAACATGCTTATTAACTTGAACAGCACAGGTCAGCTTTGCAATGTCACAGAATTTAACTGTGACTTTTTTTACTTCCACAGTTTGTGACTGATCTTTTATCAGTTTGATGAGGCCACACAGGATTCACTCCGAGGCTTTGACACAGTGAGGAATATGGTGGTGGTACCCCTATATTAGGTGCCACCTAAAACGCTTGTGCATGTGCTTCACACCCATGTTTGTAAGAAACTCAGATTTGAAGATGATTTCTCTTCACTATGTGCATTCTGTACAGAAGCTCATCACAAATCACTGTGCTGAGATACACAAAATGGTAAATGAACATTTTACTGCTGAAGGATGTTTGACTTCATCAGCACATTAGGCATTTATACACTGCATGTTTCACTCTTGGGGGTTCAGAGAGAATACCAAAGCACCAGACTCTTATTTTACACTAGCCTTGTCTGAACTTCACACATTGCTGACATGAAACACACTAATAAAGAATGAAATTAAAACTTTTCTTTATATAGAGAGTAAAGAAATCAAAATCAAGGAAAATATAGTCAAGAATATTTTCATTTCACTTGAACTTTGCTGTATTAAGGATCATTCATTGCTACAGAAAAATTGATGTGAGGGAGGCAGTGGAAGAGAAAGCATTAAAAGAAAAGGAGGAAGAGGAAGTATGAGCTTAATTCCCTTTTTTTGCATGTTACTATTTTCAGCAATGCCCCAATTGATGTAACTTCACAGATCTCAGTGGAATTGCTCCTTAGTGAGACCCACACGAATATCAGGAAAGTGAACAGAATGAAATTAATCTCTGCTTTTAATATTTTCTCGTTTAAGGTAATAGTACAGAGTAAGTATTCTCCATAATATTAAGTAGGTAGAATTTTAAAACTATTAATAATGCACTTTAGAAGAGAATGCTCATAGCTCATTGCTTCATCACACAGAACTACCATAAATAAAATACACTTTAAGGAACTCCTGGAATTTCTTTTACATATAATTGCAAATGATAGAGTGTTCATGTACTGGAATACTGTACACTTTAAAGTGAAAAGCTTTACTTCTAGGTTCTACTGCAAAGCGTCTTGTCATGAGTATTTAAAAAAAAATCACTGAAGTAATGCATTTGAAGTTATTTTTAATTAAATGAAGTTCTAATACTCTTTAAAAACTACCTGCAGAGTAATATTCAAGTGCGAGATAAATATTTCTGTAGCATTGAAAATACTTCAGAAAAATGATTCTTTAAAAGAGTAACACCATAAGCAGACTACTATATATATCAAACTGGTGATACATGCAGAATGTCTGGTTAATTCCTTGTTCCTTACTTCTCTCAATTTAATTTCATTTCAAGGTGAAGGGTAAGTGGTTTCATACAATCTACTTTAATTTGCGTACTAAAAGGACATACTCCCTTAAACCTGAATGAAAAGCACACAGCTTTTTCACTTTATTACATCTTTCAGCTATTCAACTGAAATCTCATCTTTCCCCTCAAAACATGAGGTTCATCATACATCAAATGTCAGCATTATTGTGTAAGTTCAGGAGGAGCCACAGTGGGCTATGATGTTTGTCCTCATACATAATATAAGGCTTATAAAAACCATCCATAACTGCTACTGTGGAGCCACAACTTATTGCTGACACAGACTACACCTTGTGGAAAGATAGCAAGCCTGATTTTAAAACTATGAAGCAACAGAATCTGCCTCATTTCCAAGAAAATTGTTCTGATAATCAGCCACTGATACATGGCTGCAGCTAAATGTGTCCAGTATCCACTTCCAGCTAATAGCTCTTGAGATTTTCCAGCAAACCTTTTCAGAAGCCCTTACCATGAGCCACGTTCCCTCCTATTGCTGTGAGACAGAACTATTTCATGCCCTTATATATCTGAAACCAAAATGACTGTGTTTCTCGATCACATCTGAAGGTATATTTTCAGGCCTTTAGTAACTCCAGAAGCTTCCTCCCACGCAGTCTTTGGCTACTGTAGACATTCTTATCAGATACAGTTCTTATCAGATATGCAATGAAGTTGTTAGGCTGTATCAGTAACTGCAGATTGGTTCTTGCAAATTGCTCAGTCCACAAAGAATTTAACTGAGACTAGACACGTTAACCTGTGTTTTCACAAATGTAACTCAGAATCACTCCCAATGTTCAAGTAAACTAATTTTGTTTTTCTTTCATATTTTCAGCCACTACTTTTTATCAATGTTAAACCTCTACTGCAGAAACAAAATGACACTAGCCCCATAAAACAGTAGCTGATCTAAAATTTCATGTCTACCCTCTCTCTTGGGAAGTCCACAGTAAAGCCAGACCTGGTGATGGTTATCTGCTCTGACAGTCAGGCTGACCCCTGCCGAAACAGCAATGCTTGTGAGCACTGGCAAAGAAACAGGACGCATCAGTTAGAAAAACTGTACTACTGCAACTGTAATATTCAGTGTACTTCCAGAGTGTACATTTTAAGGCACTATAGAGAAGATCCAAAGAAGGAATATTGTAGGATAACATGGATGGTTGGTTTCAGAAATGTATGATTTCAGTAGTACTACTTTCCAGCAGATGAATGAAGAACACTGGTTTCAGTAATATCCATTTTGAAACTATTTGAGCACGAATCTTATTTAAAATTAAAATATTTTAGCTTCTTTTAAAAAGCTTCTTGTAGCTTGCAGATGACAGCTACTTAAAGGATATTAGTAAACTAATTGCATTATTTTTATTCCAGTGATAATGTTTATCCATTGATATTCTGAAACTATTTAAAAGACTAGTAGACAATGAGTATTTAGGGTAGAGTTTAGTTCTGCTTGAGGCTATAAAATCCCTGATTGTTATCTGAATTACTGAGGGTAAAACAGCAGCAGAACAAAAGTCAGTGTTGACATAGGTTTAATCTTGTGTTGTGGTGGGCAGAGTCCAGGGATCTTCCATACTGTACAGTCACAGAGAGTCCAGCCATTTGCATTTTGAATTCCTTTGCTTCCATCCTAGAATGCCTGTATGGAATAAAGTGTGCTTCAGCAATATTGGGATATATATATTTCTTTTATCCTGTCTCTTCCTTACATTTTATTTCAGGTTTAAGAAGAAATGTGGTTAAGATGAGAGGAGAGGAAGGCCCTCAATTTTATTTCACCATCTTCCATAAAAAGTTTTTGTAGAACAGTGTGAAACAGAAGACGGAATAAAACCTATATACCCAACAAACTCACTGAAATCACACCAAATAAGAACACACATTCAGATCCAACAAACACAAAACCAAAATCTTTACATGAGTGAATGTAGTGGCTTGACCCTGGCTGGATGCCAGACACCCACCAAAGCCTCTCTAACACTCCCCTCTTCAACTGGACAGAGAAAATAGAATGAAGGGTTCATGAGTTGAGATAAGGACCAGGAAAGATCACTCGTCAAACACTGCCATGGGCAAAACAGACTTGAATTTCGGATATTAATTGAATTTATCACTAGCAAAATCAGAGCAGGAAAATTAGAAGTAAAATAAGATCTTAAAAACACCTTCCCCCCACTCCTCTCTCCTTCCCCTCTCTACCTCCTCCCCTCAGTAGTGCAGGGAGATGGGGAACGGGGTTTGTGGTCAGTTCATGACACATTGTTCCTGATGCTGCTCAGGGAGAAGAGTCCTTCCCCTGCTCCAGCGTGGGATCCCTCCCACAGGAGAAAGTTCTCTGTGATCCTCTACAACATGAGCCCATCCCACGGGAAACAGTTTTTCACAAACTGCTGCCACATAGGTCACTCTTCCAAGAGGTGCAGTTCTGCCATTCCTCAGGCACAGACTGTTCCAGTGTGGGTACTGGGTCACAAATCCTGCCAAGAAACCTGTTTTAGCATGAGCTCCTCTCTCCACAGCTCTGCAGGCCCCTGCTCCAGCACGGGCCTCACATGGGTTCACAGCCTCCTCTCAGGCATCCACCTGTTCCAGCACTGGAACACCCCCCTCCATGGGCTGCAGGTGGATCTCTGCATCCCCACGGATCTCCACGGGCTGCAGGAGCACAGCTGCCTCACCATGGTCTGCACCATGGGCTGCAGGGGAATCTCTGCTCTGTCTCCTCCTTCCCCTCCTTCTCCACTGACCTTGGTGTCCGCAGAGTTGTTCCTCTCACATATTCTCACCCTGATCTTCTCTGGCTTCAGTTACATCCATGCAATAGCTTCTTTTTCTTCTTAAATATGCTATCACAGAGGTGTTGCCACCATTTCTGATTGGCCCAGCCTTGGCCAGCAGCACATCCATCTTTGGAGTGGCCAAGGATTGGCTCTGCTGGACATGGAGGAATCCTCCAGCAGCTTCTCACAGAAGCCACTCCTGTAGCCCCCCCGCTACCAAAACCTGGCCATGCAAACACAATCTATTTCACTCCTCACCTCTGCAAATCATATATTTAAGAATATCAGTAAAATCCACATTCACCACACAACCTGCCCTTGCATCAACAAAACCAACCAAACAAAACAAAACAAAACAAAACAAAACAAAACAAAACAAAACTCTCCCCACAAAACCCAAAATAACATCATCACTACACAAAAAAAAAGGACAATTTACACAAAATTCACATCTTGTCCCTTCACCACAATTACGACAAAAATTCCCCATGATCAGTCCACTCTTTGACACTGTTCAGTACTTGTTTTGCCCATTACTTCTCCCAGTTATTATCTTTATCTCAAAATCCTCATGATCCCATGTTTTCGCACCAAAAACACTGTAGTGGGTTGACCCTAGCTGGATGCCAGACACCCACCAAAGCCTCTCTATTGCTCCCCTTTGCAATGGACAGGGGAGAGAAAATACAACAGTGTTACAACACCTTTTTAGCTATCAATGCAAAGCACAGCGCTGTGAGGTCTGCTGTGGGAAAATGAACTCCATTTCAGCCAGACCCAATACAGTGAGTATGTCGAAAGTTAAAAAGGGATGATCCTAATATTTTTTAAATTTTTTCATTATTAGGATAAGTACTTTACAGGCTGACGATAAAGCTGTGTTTAGAAGAGTCTTGCATACTTCTAAAAAGTCATTCCTCTTTTTCCTAAATGAAAAGAGACTTGCAGTTCAAGTGCATACATAGAGAAAGTTCAGAATAAAACTCTGGAAGCAGCCTGAAGAGGTCTGTAATCTCTTCTACCCTAAGTGAATAGGAAAAAACCTGCCAGGCCTGCTAAGTCTGTTAACTTTGCTTTAGTTCCATAAGACCGTGACTTAAAAGGAAGTTTTTATGGTTTTTATAGAGCAGTTAAAAGTATAACTCAGACAGTTACAAAGTGCATCTTTGAAGTCTACAGAAGAGATGGTGTACAGCAACAGTAATGATCTGTTAAGCATTATTTGCCAGGCTTCCTCAGTAATAAGGTTTATACAATCCCCCATCTGTGCACTCAAGCCCGTTCTTCCACCCACTACCCTACCTCCTGCCCTGCCTCCCTGCTTCAAATTTAAACCGTGAGGGGTTGAAATACAAGATTTGTATGACCCCTGGAAGCTTTGGAAAGAGAGGCAAATCCCACGTTTCCTCACAGTGGGAAAACCCATAAAAGAAGCTGAATTTTCTCTAGACATGAAAGAACCTTATTTTTGGCTCTTTTTTGGCTCTAGTGCCACGAGGTACCATGGACACAATCCAGAGACAGGACCTTGTCAAGATGCACAGTGTTGGAAATCATGGCATCTGAAGATAAAGAGTAAGAGCAAAAGACACAGAGGGCATCATGTATCCTCCAAACTCTTCCTTCTTTTTCTTCCAGTATCCACTGGCCTCCCAAGTACGCTGCTTGGGAACCTGGAAAAGCCAAGGAGCTCAATGGATCGATCCCATCTGAGGTTTCTTGCAATCAGCCCTCAAGGTCTGCCTGATGCAGGAACTGCTGTCTGGCTCAGATGGAGACATCTAATCTTTTTCCTTTGGTCTTGCAGTTTGAATCCTCTGAGCTGACTGAGCACCTCCTACTTTACTCTTACAGCAGACCTGGGAAACTTCCTCCATATGCTCAGTTTGACTTGACCTCTGTTAATTCTCACCTTACTGGAAAGTGTGAAAAAGAACATTTTTTCCCTCTAGTTTTGAAGAGTGTGTCATTATCTGGACCGAGTATGCAGCTGTATTTTCTGCCATTTTCTCATAAAATTTTGAACTCCATTCTGATTGAGGCAACCATAGCACCTGTATAGATGATTACATTCTTACAGGTCTCATAAAAAAACAAAACTCACACCAGGGCTGAACATTTAGAAGTTCACTTCTCATAACTTTTTATTCTTGTGTCTGATTACTCCAGTTGAAGAAAAGAGCCTGTCTGCTGTCGTCAAAAAAAAAGATATGGGAAAAGACTAAAGATACATATGGAGTACCAAAAACACTATCACAAGTCAATGAACTACTCAAACAGTTGTCATACACAAAGCTATAGAAAGTCACATTTCCCAGTCAAGCCGTTCAAAGCAACCTTGGCATGCTTGAGACCGTGGGTCCATGAGGACCTAATGAAGTTCAATGAGGCTCAGTGCAAGATCCTGCACATGTGTCGGGGCAATTCCAAGAACAAATACACGCTGGGTGAAGAACTGATTGTGAGCAGCCCTGAAGAGAACTTGGAAGTGTTGGTTGATGAGAAGCTCAACATGACTCAGCAACGTGCATTTGCAGACCAGGAGGCCAGCCCACATCCTGGCCTGCATCCAAAGCAGCGCCGGCAGCAGGGTGAGGGAGATGATTCTCCCCATCTGCTCTGCTCTGGTGAGACCTTACCTGCAGTGCTGCAGCCATCTCTGAGGACTCCTGCATAAGAAGGACATAGACCTGTTGGAGTGAGTCCAAAGGTGGGCAATGTAGGTGGTCAGAGGGCTGAAACACCTCTCCTGTGAAGATAGGCTGAGAGTTGGGGTTGTTCAGTCTGGAGAAGAGAAGACTCACAGTACCTAAAAGAGGTTTACAAGGAAGCTGAATAGGGACTTTTTACAAGGGCATGGAGTGATAGAACAAGGGTGAAAATTGAAAGAGGGTAGGTTTAGATTAGATATTAGGAAGACATTTTTTACTGTGAGGGTGGGAAGGTACTGGAACAGTTTGCCCAGAGAAGTTGTAGATGTCCCATCCCTGGAGGTGTTCGAGGCCAAGCTGGATGGGCTTCTGAACAACCTGGTCTAGTGGAAGGTGTCCCTGACTGTGGCAGAAGGTTGGAACTAAATGATTTTTAAGGTCCCTCTCAACTGAAACCATTCTATGATTCTATGAATTATGACAATTGCAAAAAGCTTTATGTCTATCTCCTTTTCATTAATGTTCCTGAGTTTTTTTAATAGACAGAAGCTCAAGAAACTAGAATGTGTTGCAGTAGAAAGCTTTTTGGATTAGAATTCTACAGTAAAGTTTTTTTAATGGATGTTCTAAATCCAAAATTGCACTAATAGAAACACTTGTATTAAAATATCTATTAATCTACTAAAAGAGCATGTTATTATAGCAAGTCTGAATATCCCACAGTCATGCAGGTAATAAAACAAAAAAATCTTTTATACTTTCAATTTCAATTAACCCATATTCTTATAAGTAGCTAAACCAATCCCTGACATCTGGAAAAGCAAGCTGTCAAAATTTATCAGTCCTTGTTTCACACATTCTAAACCTTATCCAAAGGCAGAAGTTGTGAAGGTTGTAATATTGTCTTGCTCTGCTCAGACTGGAGTGATTCTGCTCTAAGTGATGCCTGTGTTCCTCAGCACAACCTTTGACCTCCTCGTGGAGGTTATGACACCCCCTTCTCAAAGTGACAGGTTTGCTGTAGCCTCCTGCCCTGGTTAGCTTGGTGGAGTTGTACTCACACTTAATAGGCAAACTGTGGAAATCTTAGACAAGATAGTCACAGGCTTCTGCCTACTCCTTCTCTCATGGCAAATAAAACTGTTGTTACCCATCTTTGTGGTTGCCACTCTCCCACAGCCTGAAGTCCCCAGCAATTGTTCATGTTGGTTTTCCTCAGCACTACTTGTGACTAGAGAACAGGTTGAGAGCAAGAACGCAAAGAGAGAAGTTTTCTAAAAAATACACTGAATAACAAAGTTACATTTATTTTCCTAAGCTGGCAATTTTCATGCCACTGGTCATCAATTGTACAGCTAAAAGCAAGACGTCATGGATGAAATTTACCTGATATGCAATCACTCTGCAGGAATATACAGCAATGAACTTAACACAGGGCTCCTGTTTCAAATTTCTTCTAATGACCAACTAGATGACCTTTGTGGAACTAGAATAATTGGCAAATGGTTTTCTAATTGTCAGTAACTGGATATTTTTTGTTGAATGCTTAATAATAGGACTTCTTTTCAAGCTCTTTGCATTCCTTAATGAACTCCATAGTATTTTTTTTTAATGACACAAGGGATATTATTCTTCCATTTTCTTCCAAGGAAACTTCAGCACACAGATAATTTTCCCCGGCTTTAAGATGATTTGCCCTCAGAAGTACGCTCTCAGGGACACATAAGCAGCACCATGTTTCTAAAGAGTAATGTTCTGGTTGAAAGAGAAGATGTAACCAAGTATGACAAGAAACATGAAGAGGAGTTAGAGGAGTATGAAATGCTCCATGGCTAACAGAGCTTGGCTGCTTTAGAGACAGAGATGACAATCATAAGCAAAGAAACTGGCTGGTGGTACTAAACTACTGGCTGAAGAAAACCTTTCCTGGTTCACCTCCTGGTCTGTTACAGCCTGTGGTACATATTTCTTAACTTCTTGGACTTCGGGGTCTGTAATGTCATTCTCCTTGAAGCACGAAGAAACAGAATGTACACAGCTTCCCAGAACATCATATGACACTGAAGAGAAGAAGCGAAACAGGAATGTCTCAGTGACGCCCACAGGAACAGTCACCATTGCCAAATTGTCAGCATGCCTCTGCAATGCCAGACCACAGCAAGCATATGGATAGCTTAGGCTTCCTGCCATTAGACTGGATTAGCAAAGCACATGGTTCATGCATATCTAGTCTAGCTTTGTGTCAGTGGAAAAAAAATTTCCACTACACATAGCCTACCAGACCTAAGGAACAAGGGCTAGTTCTCCGGCAACTTCCATGGAAAAAGCCTGCTGCATTCATCAGGTTCTGTGGTACCTCCCTGGAGAAACCCTTCATGTGATCTGTGATTACACCCCTGAGACCATGAACTGAGGTGTGAAACAAGAATACCCTTCCCTTCTGTCGAGCAAACGTGACTGACAGCTCTGCAAAATCCCTCCAGCAGATGACACTACCACGGATTTTCATTCTGTTACAACTCACGCAGGCTGCACAGCAGCAATTTGTGCAAAGCCTGCTCTCAACAGCCTCTCCAGGCAAGAGGGCTTTAGTGAGAGACACACCCAGGGAAAGATACCCTCAGAACCTTTAGTGAAATAATGTTCTGTATCATTTGAAAGAGAAAACTTCAAGTCTGGTGGAATTGGATATTTCAGGTTTCATTTTCTTTAGAAAAACATCCAACCCAAGCCACAAAAAATCCACTGTGTCAATAACACAGTGGATTACCAAACTTTGATCTCATTAGTAGCAGATTCTGGTACAGTTGGCAGGACTGTTGTCTCTGTTGCAAAATGACCAAGTCATTTACTACATTTTCATGTATTTTCCTTATGGAAGATTATTCCAGCAAAAATTTAGTGTTGAAATTTGCAGTATACTGACAAAATAAAGAAAATCACAATATACTATCCCATATTGCAGCTAAGTACCTAACTTTCATCAGCCCTGAATGAACTAAAAATACGGGTATATAAAATATCCTTCCTTTTGAAGCTGACATGGTTATTTATATCCCTGTTCATAACTCATATTACAAATCTGAGATCTAGGAAGGGTTCCAACTAATATGTTATGGAGATAACATAATATACCTGTATATTTGTTTCACTTCAGACAAGAAGCAAAATATAAAATTGGACAACAGTTAAATAGCAAGTTAAATACTGGTTAATATATACATCTATCATTCTGCAAACACACATGATTAATTGTACTAACTTGAATAATCCTATGCAAATTCATCTATTTGCAAATAAAAATTCATAATACTAAATATTTGTGAAATAGAGGACAAAATGTTCACGCCAAACGCACAGTTGAGTGCAGTGCTTAAAACATTCGTTTCGTGTTCGCCTTTCATTTTTTGGCATATTAATTGAATTTTCTTTTGTTCTGGCAGCATACAGGAATGATTTGATCAAGAACTCTTTAAATATTAGCAATGAGCCAGAGCAGCCTCAGAGGAAGGAATCTTGTTAGCTGTAATGTAAATGCAAACACATGCAATGTTTATCTCTGACGTAATACTATCATGGTCTCTCCTGTAGGCCAAAACCATTATTACCCAACACAGTATAACTAGATGTATTTTCAATTAATACAGAGAAATGTCTCTTTAAAGCTAGTTAATCTTCATGTCAGGTATCAATGTATGTTTTTCTTAATATTTGTAATTGAACTTGATATATATAACCTGAATATATTGTAAAACTAAAAATAACAATTACCTGTGTAAAATTTCAGTAAAAGAGTATTTCTAATTATCTTACCTCCCTTATAAACTCTCAGGCCAGAGTTAAAAAAAGAAACTACACATCACTATGTAGGCTCTCTTGAGCGAAAAAATGCCATGTACAGCATCCTGCAAAACTGATCACATTCTTCACTAAAGTTATTATTCAGTGCTGTCAACTACTAGTAATTTTATATAATAAAAATTATTCCAAGTAAAATATCTTTAAAATATCCTCTTGAAACATTCTCTTTATAATCTACAAATATGAAAAGACACATTTGTGATTTAACATATTAATTATAGGAATCTAACTGTTCTGGCAATCCTTCACATCCCTCTTGTTTGTTCCTACACATAAAACTTAGTCACTGCTTGCACAAGGAAATATTGGAATGAAGATCACTCCAGATTGGGTGCATAAAAATAGGTATGTTTAAATAGGTCATAGCAAGATGCTGTTGGTAGAAACTGAGTAACCACTTTTATAAACTCTGACTTTGTACACACACATATTTTCCTAACAGCTCTTTGCTATACTGGGTATTGTGTTCTCAAGCATAATTTTATCATTTATAACAAAGGTACTTCCATGCATACTCCACTGCTGAAACCAGACCATGGAATGAAAAGAATTGTACTGCCAGCTTCTTTATGGTTCATTTACACTAATCCTTCGATGTACTGGAGGAAGCTATAAGCTTATAAAAGAACATGTCATTGATGCCACTGTGAATTTCATGAGGGTTTAAGGTGTTATGACATGTATGATAAATTGTAAGACACTGGAAGAATTACAGATATTGCAATTTCTAAGAACTACAGAATTCATACAATGGTTTCGGTTGGAAGGGACCTTAAAAATCATCTTGTTCTAACCCCCTGGACATGCATTTAACTCATTAACAATTATTAATCTAAGAATGTACACATATACTGTATTCACATGAGGCAGAGATAATTGTGGTTTATGCATTACATTATTTTGAAAATATCTGCTTGCCATATTCATGACAACGCAAACACATTCACCTGTGTTCTTACTCATCCTCTTCATAAATATTAATAAACAGTTGGAATGTGCAATATGAATGAATCTGCAATATTATAACTCAGAAGTAAAAAAGAAGGAAGAAAGAGAAATGTTTTTTGTCTTTTACCACTTCCGGAGACTACATTTAAGGTGGTTTGGGGAAGAAATTAATTGAAAAATTCTTTGTGTAAAAGAAAAAGAAAAAAGAACATCCTTCTTATCAAGAGAGACAACAAAATAGTTTTACCATAGTACATTTATATCACTAAAATATTTGTATCAATTTTGTGAGATTAGGCTAAAAATGAATCTATTCATCATATTTTAATGCTGTGGAAAACTGTTGGCATGTAAATTACTGTAACACCCACAATGACTTGCGTTTTCACCTTACAGAAAAAATGCCAGACTTTCATAAGCATATTTATAGTGCCTAAAACCAGCCTGGTGTTTCGTAAGAAAAAAAAATCTTGATACGTTATCAGCTGCAACTGAGGAATAAATGGAAAGGAAGGAGAAGTGAACTGTGACAGATGATAACAGCAGGTTGCTGAATTTTTCAGTTACTTGCAGACTGCTTCTGGGAAGAGGTCGCGGCAGTGTGCTCTCAGCTGAGCCGCATTTCCACAGTGACATTCATGAAGCACTCCTGTTCAACTTGAGGGAATTAGACATGGGCACAACTTGCCCTGGCTTTCAGGCAGCTCAAGAACTTACTCAGAAATAGTGGCAAGAATGCAGTATGAACTACAGCTGACTTCATTAAGTTTGCCATCATGTCAAACAGGTGGTACTATAGCTCTATGCATCACAATGGTATGTTTTATACATGAGAGTATAGCACCACTTACTATGAAGACTGCCAAACACCTTATAAACTTTCCTTATAAGCTTAACACACCTCTGTGGGTATGTGCTGACATTTTCTGTTCCTGGGAGTTCTCCTTTGAAATATTCTTTAAAAATTTCAGCTGACAGAATCCCACTATAAACAAAACTACTGAAAATATTTTGCTTTGCTTATTCAAAAAAAAAAAAAGTCTTCTTAACTTCAGTCTTCTTTCAGTCCCCACTCTTCTACTTGTCCCCACTTGCTCAGGGGGAAGGGGAATGCGGCCTTTGTATTGGTTTTCTCTGCCTCCTCACACTCTTTCCCTGCTCCATTGTGGGTCCTTCCCACAGGCTGCAGTTGTACAAGAACTGCTCCACCTGTCTCCTTTCCACAGGGTACAGTCTTTCAGGTACAGACTGCTCCAGGAAACCTGCTCCTGCATGATTCCTTCTCTCCAGGGGCTCCAGCTTCCCCCAGGGAATGTCTGCCTCCTGCAGTGTGGGATCTTCCATGGGCTGCAGGTGGATCTCTGCTCTGCCATGGATCTCCATGGGCCGCACGGGCACACCTGCCTCACCATGGTCTGCACCACAGGCTGCAGGGGAATCTCTGGTCTGGTGCCTGGAGCACCTCTTCCTCCTCTCTTGCTGACGTTGGTGTCTGCATGGCTGTTTCTCCCACAGTTTTCTCACTTGCTACTATCAAAATGCTAACTTAAATTTTGGAGGAAACAGAGACAGAAAATAAATTGTGCTTATGTTTGATCTTCATCTTAGTCAATATGGTCTCAGCTACGGTGTACTCAAGAGGTCTTTCTAGAGGGCAATACAGTACATTCTCTCAATCACTGATAGAAATCCCACAAGCAAGACCTGGCCCTGGCTTCTCTCTAGCTTTGCCTCTCTTTATACAGTTCATTAATTTAGTCCTACATGTTTCCCAGAACACAGCTTTCAACACCATGAATATCCAGATATTCCCATATTTGCCATTTTTTGAGAAACGAGGACTAAATGAAATAATTAGGTAAAGCCCTGCTGTGACCTAATAAATTTTCATGCTGTGTATTGAGAACTCCCCTCCCCATTTTATCAGGGTCTAACACACCAACATTTGCAGCCAGATTCTCTGATCCATCGTGCAGATTCAAATAAGTCTGAGTTCAAATTCAATTATTCTAGCAACTGTACCTGAACTGTGGAGTAAACCAGGCTATGTTGGAAACAGAACTTTATTGTATCCTATCTTTGTAACGCCCTGTGAAGAGGGGGAGTTTATATGATGTCAGAATGATTTTTGCTTTTATATTTCCTCCGTATATATTTGTAGCTCTGTAGACTATTGTATAGTTAGAGTTCTTAACTAGCTCCAGTACTTTTCCCTACCTTTTCCCTACCCTGATAGGCAGAAAGATAAAACACATTCCAGAGGCTCCAAGCCCCAGGTGGTCCAAGGCCTCTATCCTATCTTGGTTGTTCCTGGGAGTTATGGTGGAAACCAGCCCTTCGAGACACATTTTCATAAAAAAAGTTTAGTTCCTATCTAAAGGAGGGCTACAAAAGAGGTGGGTAATTTAGGCAATTCCTAAAGGGGGGAATTACTTTATCACCTGTGCTTCTACCTGGGGATTCTTGTCAATTATGCTAATTTGTCAAACTTATAAAACTGTATTCACCCCATGTGGGGTTGGGCATTTTTCCATATCTGCCCCTTGAAGGCCTCCAACAAAGACCAGCCTTTATATTACCTCCTATACTAATAATTGTCTCAAAAGTGTGTTGTTCTATTTCTAGGTCTTTAAGGCATCAACATATCACCTGTAGGTTTTCCAGTTATATACCCCAACCCCCTGAAATTATCTCACAGCAGAAGGATTTCAGTCTGCCCCTCCCCTTCTTTGCAATAGGATCATGTTTTTTAACAAAGGCACTGATAGCTGCCTGTCCTCTAATAGAGCAAAGACACTGTCCTGTGACCAAAAGGGCTGTGCAGCGCTCTCTTCCTTCACTGGTATACCTAAATAGATTGCAAAGCTGATCAATTCACTAAAGAGGGAACTGAACTCCCATTTCAATTGTTCTGGTTTTAATCCTGGCTTGTTTCTCAGCATTTCCATTATGCTGTTTTTCAGCATAACACCACCCCATGCTCTGTTAGAAATGTCGTTCTCATTTCTTAGCCACTCCACTGAGACAGTGATTTGAGAGACTGTTCTAATTACTAGTGGTGAAAATGTCCAAGCGGACTTGGATATAGGCAATACATTTACACATTTATTTATTCTGGTTCATTCTAACAATGCTTAGGTGCTCTGAGTTTTTGCACATGTTTAATTGACAGCATTTTCTTTCTTTTGTTAACAGTCACATGAATACTTAAAGAATGCAGATTTTTAGAATGTGAGTATATGGGAATATGTGTTGAGTGTTGTATTTTATTTTGTGTTTGAGAGACAGAAGCACCTGAAGCCTCACCTTATTTTTACCTAAATGCATGAAAGATACCACATGTCTGAGAACTTGGCCCAAGCTTTCTTTACTTTTTTTTTAAAAGCCAAATGAAACTCTTGACAGTAATTCATCTCTGTGGTTGCTCTTGGCATTCTCACAATTTCATACAAGGGAGTGGGCTGTAATGGGCTGTAAAATTTTCTTTGAGGATGCATGGTGTAAGGAGCCAATTCAGCCATTTTAGTTTGCCTCAACTCTGGTTGTCATGGCTGTCAGAGGCATGTGGAGGAGGACTGCACATGTGCCACTTGCAGGAGGCAGCCAGGAGTGGTAGAAGCCTCGTCTCTGGGGTGACTTCACCTGGCAACACCCCACACAAGGCAGGCAGTAAGAGACACTGTGGAGGGGCTTCTCCAACCAGGTTGCGAGGAGCCCTCCACCAATGGACGGCACAGGATGGTTGGACTAGACCAGTGGGTCCCTGCTAGCAGGCAGACTTTGGGAGGGGTCGGGGGGTATAAAAACCAACTTCATCAAGGCTCGCGGCTTGCTCGCTGGGGCTCACTGCTGTTCGCTGTTGCTGCTCACTGGGGCCCACTACTGTTCGCTGTTCCCGCTTGCTCCCTCTTTTGCCCAGGCCCCAGCCTGCCTGCCTTCTGCCTGCCTGCCTGCTGGCTCGCCCTCGCACCTGCCCTGCCTTCCTGTGCTCCTGACCGCCTTCCTGCCACTTCGCCCCGCGTCCTTGCCTGCATCCAACCCCGCCACGCCGATCCAGCCGTCACTGCCTGCCCTGTTGCCCAATCCAGCCATTCGCTCTGACCCTGTCCAGGGTCCTGGTCGTCCCTCCCAAGCGCCCACTCACCGCGTGTCTGATGCCGTCGCAGCGCGAGCCGCGCCTGTGGAGCTGCGCCCCTCTGGGAGCTGTGCAGGCTCGCTAAGACTCAGCCCGGCCACAGACAGGCAGCGCACACCCCTCCGCTGCCTGGATGCTGACAGCAATGCCCTGCTGGTGGTAACACCCTCTTTTTGTCTGTCTCCTCTCTCTCCTCTCCCCCAGTCCTTTTCCATTTTTCTTCCTTCTTTTCTGTTTCTTCTAGCCCTCTTTTGCTTGGGCAGCTCCTTTTTCCTCTCCTTTTGTTATCAGTAAAGGGTTCTCAGATACAAGGTTTGCCTCGTTTGGCTTCATTTCATTCCCAACCACCCATTTTCAAAAGAACTCCTCGCAGTTCCCCGCAGTGGAACGCAACACATGGTAATGGATATATTTAATAGAATTACAATTCTGGAGCTGATTACTTCTAATTTGGCCAGGCACTGATAGTGCTAAATGCATTATTGTGGTAGTCTAGGCAAAGGGTGGGGTGGGGAGGAAAGAAGTGAAAATTGAAGAAGTATCAAAAGCTAAGATATCGTATTACAACAGAGTTATCTCCCTCCTTTCACGGAAGTTAGAAATAAAATTTTTGTTTCTTGTTTCCTAAGGCATAGCACTGTACCACAGCCCCACACAGAGCTATGTTCTCCACAACTGCATGAGCTTTTATCTTGTATTCAGACTTCTAACACAAATGGTCATAAAAAGCTAATGTGAACTGGCAGAGAAACTCAAGGACATGCACAGAACCTGAAAATAATTCAATTATTTTTTCCTCAGATTTACTAGATTTTAGATGCCCTTTTATGTCCTTTATTTTGTTGCCAAAGCACTTCTGCAAGGCTACCAATGGGCAGTGTTGCTTTTTTGCATGATTTCGAAGTTAATTCTTTGTTCCGAAAAAGTAATGCCATTATTTCTTTCCTCTGGGGAAAAAAAATCACAATATGAGGGGTGAGATGATAGGGATAATTAGACTAAATCGTGGCATACAATACAATAGGAAAAATATCTTTTATGTAGACCACCTGTCTACTTATTTTTGTAGCCTGAATGATGTTTTGTTTTGTTCCGGGAAACAAATTCACTTAAAAAAATCCAAAACACAGATGGCAGCTGCTAGGAAAAACCCATACAAGATTTTGTTGCACAGGGTATAGAAGTGATCTGAGCTCTGAATTGAAGAATGAAATATTCTGTCTCTGCCTGTCAATGGTCCTGTTTTCCAAGAGCTCTCTCTCATGCAGTCTGGGATTTGGTTAGAGCAGAAATTCTGATCCAGAATGTTAGAAATAAGGCTTTCAAGCTATTTCTTACGTATTTCTTTTCATGGATCTTCATTATTTTATTGAAAAATATTTGAAAAATAGTGCTTGACTCTACATAGTATTTGTTCAGGTTTGTTTAAAATGGATCAGGAGAAAATTCTTAGATCTCCATTCCTTTTACAGGTTCATATGCATATTTCAACGCAAAATTACCTAAGGAATGATAATATTTATTTTAGACAATGTCTAAATTTATTTATTTTAGTAATGTCCTTTATTAGACTAAGTCTGTATCTCAGATTAAATTCACAGCTTCACATCTACATCAAATGTTGTTATCCTTTTTGGCTGAAGACGTACCATGAGCTATCTACAAATAATAGTAAGAGCAAAAGTTACTCAAAGAATGACTAAAAAAATATAATTTCACATATTCAGAGTCTCTCCTTGAAAAGTTCACAGAGCCAGAAAAACAGACTTGTTATTAATTCAGTCTGGCACTGCTTGGGAGTTTAGGAAGACAGGGGCTAGACTGAGGACACTTCTAGATGGCAGGTCAGAAACACATGAGGCATCTCAGGATGATTTCAATCTGGCCTAAGTCCTTCAAACACAGTTATATAAATATGCAGCTTAACTGGGGGGATAAAACAAGCACTGTGAACAGCCAACAAATTTTATGGTTTAGATATGAAAATAATCTTCCCCTAAAGCGGATTATATTTCAAGGAATGAAAATTTAAGTTATGTTGGGGGCCTACTTGATCATTTTCCCTTAGAAAGGGAACCTCTTCCATGGGAATTTTATCTGTCCTTAGCGAGGAGGGCAGATGTTTCCAGCACTGCTATTCCCCCAGAAAACAGAACCCCATCCAGAGGGAGCAAACTGCATTAAGACTAGTGCAGACATCTGCTATCACACAGTGAAGTTCTCCAGTAATAGAATAACAGTAAAACGGTCTCTGAAAAGATTCACTTTTCTGGAGTCAGTCTTTGGAGAAGACCAGTGTCTGGCAGATGGATTCTGGCTGAGCATCAGAAAAGGCAGTGCCAATATGGATTATGAAAGTGGATGGTCTGAAAGATCCAGTTGATCATTACAGAATCAGCTGATTAACATAGGATTGGATTATCATAGAAATCAGTTGATTATCATAGAATTCAGTTAATTATCATAGAATCATAAAATGTTTTGGGTTAGAAGACACTGTAAAGGTAATTTAGTTTGAACCCCCTGCCATGAGCAGGGACACCTTCCACTAGACCAGGCTGCTCAAAGCCCCATCTGACCTGCTCTTGGAAATGAGAAAATTTTTTGTTTGTTTGCCTATTATATATATATATGTAAAAAAAAAAATCCTCTTAAAAGATCTTTCCAAGGAAAAATTCCATAGTGTTTCTTACTAAATTAGCAAGATGAAAATATCATACAAGTTGCAGATATGCTAAGTTCTTAGTTAACTGGTTCTGAGGCAACTGGCAATCATCATTCTAAAGGCTGGTCACAACAATAAACCATCACTTGGAATTGAAAAAAAAAAGGTGGAAACCACACAGGGAGCATGGTGGAATCTTGCTGCTGAAATCATACAAATCAACATATTTTTTCTCACAACTCAGGATAATTGGATTTTAAGTCACTGCTTAACAGGAGTAAATCAGGGTGGTTAGTAAGCAACTTTTAATTCAAAATAAATGGACATGCATCATACAAAGCTCAATTCTCATCTGACTGAAAGCTTCTACTACTCTGGCTGCAGATCCACTGTGGAAACATGAGAATGTAGCCTCAGGGAGTACAGCCTTGCCAAATATCATTGTCAATGTATGCTCTGATCAGATCCATTACACGCATTGAGTGCCTCACCAGTTTGTTCTGAAAGAAGGAAAACAGGTTCTAGAAGCTAGTAATTCACTGGGATAACTTATCTACAAGGAAATTCTAGCAGACACATGACAAAATGCATTTTGCCTTTCATTAATGCTGAATCTCAACAAACAAAGCAAGCCCAAATTTTAAAAGTAACTTTCAATGAAATCTGGATGAAAGTTCAGCAAGGTATTAAATGATGGATTTATAACTCCTTCAAAATCATTTACTGAAAAGCAGGAGTGGAATTTGACCAATTACTTGAGCTGTGAGTTTTTGTTATAGCTAGGAGACCATTAATTTCAAAGCTTCTTTTGAAGAATTCATTTAGAGCTTCTAGAGCATGTGAATTTCCAGTGTCTACAGCATCTGCATTAATATTAGGAACTTTAAATCTCTGAGCCAATCAAAGAATGGAGTTGAAAGTAACTTCCCTGTTTGAGGCAATTTCTCCATAATATATCCTGTTAAAAATCCTTTTGAGTTTCTACATTGCCCTGTGTTGTTAAGATTAAGTATGACTAAGTCTACTAAATCAGGAGTGGCAGATGGTATGTTAATTCCAGACCTCCTGCTGTCTTACCTGCAAGGACCCACCAGGTCCAGTTCTCTCCAGCTTCAGGGTTCTGAAGTTACAGCTTTCCTTCCTGCTAGCACTCCAAAGATTGAAGAAAATCTGAACAAACCACTGCCATCATTAGCAGCATCTGTATGAGAAAATATTACCTCCTTCGAGGTAGTAGCAGCAGGTATCTTTTTGTTTGACAACATCTTTGCTGAGTGATTTTTATTGCTGAGCATTTCTGATACCACAGCGTGCCGGTCCTTTGTGTTGTACTTCATTTGCTGTCTTGGCAAACAAAAATACAATGCATTTGACTGGGCAAAGCCTGAGGTTCACAATCAGAAAAATGACTGAATTAATTTACTGTATGTCTTTAAGAAGCAGACTGCTTGTGCTGCAAACAAAGTAATGTAATGGGCTGAATGCTATTTCATAAAAGGAAAGTTCAGGTAGAATGTATTGCACAGAAAAAAACTTGTTTTGTCATTACTCTGTGTTTTAACAATTGATCCTTTTGTCCAATGTATCCACTAGACTCTGCCACAAAGACATTTCTTGATTTAGTATTTTAGTAGCATGGCTGTTAATTAAGGCATCAATAAAACAAACAGAGGCATTTCAGAAAGATGATTTAGCTGCTTAAACTTATTGCAATTTAAGTGTTATAGAAAGAAAATTCTAACACTAGACTCCTAAAATGAAGGAAGCACAATTCTCAAAGTACCAAGAGAGAAAAATTTCTATCGTAATAGTTTTATGAAGAGTCTTTAAGGGAGTTTTAAGGTAATAAACCCCTAGAATTGAAGCATCTTCAGAATTTTCTCACTAGACTGACAATTTTCGCTGACAAAGATTATTCATGAGCCTATCACCCCTGCCAAAGAACCATAATGGTAACACAGTATTGATAAAACTGTATATAGGGATATATACTTTCCCTTTTTATACACATATGTATGTCTGCATGTACACACCTGTGTATATGGAGTGTCCCCAACATGATGCCTCATGCACAAGTTGCTATGGGCAAGCAGGTAAGAAATGAACTGGACATATCACAAGATGGATGGAAAAGCAGCTAACCCGCTTGACTAAAAGGGTGGTGAGCAAGGGCTTGAAGTTCAGGTGTCAGCTGGTTACCACTGGTTGGTTTGTCAGGGTGGATACTGGGCCCAATACTATTCAATGTCTTAGGAATGATCTGGGTGACAGAAGTGACTGCACCCTCACCAAGTTTGTGGGTGGTACCAAAATGGAAGGAGGTCAGCCAGAAAGAAGAGCCACCACACAAACACATCAACCAGCTGGCAGATGGGGGCAAGAAGATTTGTACAACGTTTAACAAAGATAAATGTGAACTCCTGCTGCATCCAGAATAACTCACATAGTGGTATGGGCTGGGGTCCAACTGTGTGGTGAACGGCTCTGTGGAAAAAGCCCTGCAGGTCCTGGTGCACATGGACTTGTTTACGTTCAAGCTGAACACGAACCTGCAGGCAAATATGTACTATGCTGCATCAACAGGAAGAGTACAGCCAGCAGATGGAGGGATGTGGGAACATCCTATCTGCCCTGGACTTGTTAGGTCAAAGTTGAAACACTGTTTATACTGCTTTACTGTACCAAGTCCTGGTCTCCCGAGTTCATGAGCAGCATGGAAAACTCGAGTGAATTCAGTGGAGAGTCACCAAGATGATGAGAGTGTTGGAGAAGTTGACATAGGAAGAAAGGTTGCTGGAATTGGCTGTGTTTAGCCTAGAGAAGAGAGAAGGCTCAGGAGGATATAACCACAGTCTTGAAATATCTAAAAGGTAGTTATAGAGCAAACTGAGTCACTCTCTTCACAAGGATATCTACTGAGAAGATAAGAGGTGAAGGGATTCACAAGTGGTGCAGTTGCTTCAGTGTAAATTCCATAAGAAAAGAAATTCTACACTGCGAAAACAATTAAATACTGGAACAGGTTTCCCAGAGAAGTGGAATCTCCTTCACTGGGACTATTCAAGACAGATTGACAGGTCCTTGGGAAGCCTAACCCAAGCCTTGCTCTGGGCACAACGCAGCAGGTTGAACCAGATGGTCATCAGAGGTTCCTTCTAACCTTGATGCTTCTGTGATTACGTACGTGAATGAATGAAACAATAGAGTGCTACAAGGATTTCAAATGCACGATGGTTATGGTGGATTTTTCACTCTGTATGAAAAATTTACTGGAATTTATTCATGAGCAACCAAGCCATGTCTGAGATATGCTATATATTCCAAAGTGTAGACAAAGTCTCTAAATAAAGTCTTAAATGCACAAGTTTGATGTCATATTTACCGGGAAGGTGAAAAACTTTGAAATCTTAATGGCATTTTCTAACTGTAAAAAATCTTTACTGTGCTATTCCTCTACGTACATTTGTAGGCTCTGTATCTTGTTGTAAACTTAATACTGGAGGATTGAGACAGAGAGAGAAGTACGAATATGTAATCTACAAAACAGTCTAAAACCATCATCATCTAAAGTGCTATCTCAGGTACTTCTATGCAGTACTGAAAATGCTTCTGAGACTGTATTTATCAACCTTATAGTAACAAAGAATACTGATAAACTTCAAGATATTGTCCATTGGAATGAGACTGAATATTGACCATTTTGGATCTTGAATTATAGCAAATATAGAGAGCAAAATCAAGCAAAGTCAGGTCTCTAAGCACTGAAAATATGAAACAGCTCCTTCCTGACCATGCTCAGAATCTTGAAAATATGTAAACAGCTGGAGTAAAGTTGCAGCACAAGAAAACACTTTCATTTTCTTTGCATATTGTTACAATGGATATAATGTGTTTTACGAAAGATAGGCCTTCCACTTGAGTAATGTAACATCATGAGTCAAGCTAACTGAGGTACTCAGCACTTCACTTTGTCCTTTTCTAAAATGGTTTCTTCCTGCCAGACCTAAAAACGCGTCTCTTCAGTCATTGCCTATATTCTTTTCTGGTGGCCAACCACACCTCCTTCCTGTCTAGGTAGCATAAGAAATCCTCCTGTCCTATCATTTCAATGGTACCAATCTAGATTATCCTCTCAGGATCAACACTTGCTAACAGACTGAAATGATAAATGCAATTCTGCCACACTCTTACAGATAGACTACAGCATTACTCTTTGTTTTCAATTTTTAATGACCTATGAGAAAGAAGGAATTCCTTGTATTTCAGGTCACAAGACAGCACACACATCTTTCCACTACTACAGGGAAGGGACCAGGTAATTTCATCCAAACCCAAAAAGGATTTGCATGTGTACTTTCCTAAAATACTGCACAGAGGCTTTACTTAAGCAAAACAAAATGAAAATCAAGCATTACAAATAAGTCAGTACCAATACATAAATTTAACTTGGAAACTTTTTAATGAAGTCTTATGTTCCATAAAACTTACTCTCCTGCTGAAATACTGCCGGCTGCTTCATATTTGAAAGAAACATGCAAAGAGGCTGCTTGAAGCTACAGATAAATAATAGATGATACTCTCCCCAGTGGAAAAACAGTAAGTGCTGTAGAAATACAGCAAAACGAAGAAAATCTGTGCTAAGAAGTTGCATGGAGCCAGGATTTCACACAAAAAGAAAGTGCTATTGTGTTTAAATTTGTAAATTATCACTACATTTCTGGGTCAGTGTCCATTCTCGAGTCAGAATAACTTTTGACACATTTTAAAGTCTTATTCACATTACTTCAAAGAGAATACAGGAAAAAGAAAGAGAGCTTTCAATGAAAAAAAAGAGCACAAACTAATCTCTTTCTCTAGTGTAACATTAAGCAAATACCCTTGCACATTTGAAAAAGACATGGTAACTTAATATGAACAGGTTAGACTTTACTCCATTACAGGGGAAAACATTTTATTTCCTGGTTAATTTTTAAATAAAGTCACAAAAGGCAGTCCGTTCTCCTGAGACCAGGCGAAGATTTCCTTTTCAAGCATGAGAGAAAGAGATCTCTATTACGTTCAGCCTAACTATACATGAGGTACTGAAATTTAGGGATTTCATGAATAAGAGTAATTAAACATATCTTTGCATTTCAGAGTGAAAAGCTAAGAAACACAGGCATTAGTCAAGCAAGGAATGACAAACAACGGATTCCAGTTACTTAGCACCTCCTGGAGTAAAAGCCAGAAAATTGCTTTGGTTTCCATCATAGCACTATTGTGAAAAGCCTAAGTCAGCAACTTGCTGAAAAACCTTGTAAGTGGAAGGGGAACATTTTGTAAGAAATTCTCTTTTCTCAAGGCAAAAGAGCTCTCTCTGAGAGCAGATCTTTTCCAGCTCCTCTTCAGACAATTCACGAACAGGCAGTCTGCTGTCTTCTTCCAAAGGCTGTATCTATCATATCTCACAGCTGTTGAGAAGTTTTCTAGGAAAATTTGTCCCATAAAATTAGATTTGAGCGATATGTGAGGGAGAATACACACAGTTTCTCACTCTCTTTCTCTCCTTCCTCCCCCCATATGCTCCATGAGGACGTGTGTGCACAAGAAAACAATAGAAATAAGAAGCAATGTCTTGAGTCTTATTCTATGCATTTATAAATCTTGTTCCTATTTCTATTACAAAGCCTTTGTTGTCTTTACCAGAAGGTGCATAATTTGGTGTATTTGAATAGACTTAACAGTTCAAGCATGTCAGTCCACTTGCACTGTTGCCACAATGAACTATTCCCCATGAAGCAACACCACTGAATTTGTGCAGCCCACCATAATAATTTAACTGCTGACAGTCTCACTTCGGCCAGTATTTTTGCCCTTGGGCCAGTATTTTGTCCACATTAGCATATGCTTGCTCATGTCATTTTTAACAATTAATTATGATACTCCTCAGAGATTATTTTGGCATCTAGCAGTGTTAAGGTAACTGTCAAACCTAATCAAACCTAAACTGTATTTACAACAATTTGAAGAGAATTCTTTCATTGTTATCACTGAAAAAAATCGGGACACAAAATGCAGAACCTGCATTCCCTGTTCTCAACAAATATCCCAGCTGGTCCCCCATACTGCTTCTTTCCGGCTCCATTCCTCAAAATTTGCATTCTTGATTGCACAGTGATGCTGTAAGCTCAGCAGACAAAAGAGGAAGTGCTGGGCAGTTGGGGTACTCAACACAGGCTGTGTGTCTGAGGGAAGTCTAACATCCAGGTATCATATCTCCTAGGTGAGTACTCTAATGAGGCTACTAGCAAAAACTTGTGTCATCGCCTAAAACATCCCTATTATCTTCTCATATAAACATACATTTTGTTTTTTAGATTAGCCCAGCATATTCTAAGTGGGCTCTTAGTCTACCTAACAAATCAGGACCTTCTGGAGATGCTTAGTTTGGGGATCTCACTGTTGGTCCAGCCAAGACATTGACTGTGTAAAACCACATAACAGAGGCCTGGATATGTGAAATAGGGGTGGGGAGGATCTGACACCTGTGGTACAGCATTTTACTGGTCAGGTGTGCTCTTGTTTCCCAGACCTTGGACAGCATTTGCTTCAGTTGCATTTTAAGTACACGAGGAACACCTTGCATCTTATGTTTTCTCTAGAAATATTCTTATAACACAAAATGAATTTGAGTGTCTGTTCTTCCCACTAACAGCTTATAACTGATTATAGAATACCAAGAAACTGTCCTATCATAAAACAAGTACTGAAATTTATGGACACTACTTATTTTCATCCCAATACCACAGCAGTTGTCACATAATAACTTTGTATCTCACTTTTCATCTCACTTTAAGTGAGCTCTAGATGTTTGCTCCTGTTTTCACATGCAACTGAGTGCATGCATCACTGGAAACAGGTAACATTAATCCAGTATATGACTTTATCAAAAACTGGAAAAAAATTGTAAGTTTACCTACATATTGAAATATATTCATTTAAAGACAAGGTTTCCAACAGTTCAGGTCCCAGATACAGATTTTTCATTATGTAATTAGTAATAAGTATGCAGAAACAAGGCATAGTACACAGGTAACACATAAACCTTAGATTTTATGCATGCTATTTTACATCAGGTACCCACACTATTACTTCCACCAAACTGCAAAATAACATCTTGTGCCCGAATACTGAACTAAGAAGTGTAAACATATTACTAAGAAACCAGACGCTCTCCCCACTCTGCTGCAACAATTTCCATGGCAGCATCAAATTACTAACAGTTTCTAATAAAACCACAAACTTTCTAAGGAAAAAGTACCTTGGCCAGTCCTTCAAGTAAGTTCGTGCTGATAGACTGCTGCAACAGGACTCTGCATTACAAAAACTGTTCCTAACGAAGTATGACAACCTCCTATCCTCATTGAAGAATGAAATAAAAATTAAATCTATGTGCAAGTGAATCAGATAGATTTTAAAGTCTAATCAGGAAAATAATTGGAGTTGGAAAGATTAAAAATCGTTATTTCATTGTGAAATCCCTATCTTGCTACCTTTCAGTGTTCTTGCTACCTGTTCAATGTTCAGTGGCACTTGAAAAACCATAGGTTGCCAAACTGCCTACTCAGAGACCAGATTATGTTATCCACTAAATTGACAAAAAGTGTAATTTTAGAGTTCAGATGGTGTGAAGTTTGTGGATTTTTTGAGAATTTAGAAGGTTCTACTTTCTTCTAAAGGCTGATCTAACCCTCACCCTTATACTGCTAGGATTTACTTGGAATAGCACTGTTTTCAATGTGGAAAAATGCACAGGACAGAGAGAATAGACCTTTGAAGTACCAGAGTAACCACACCAAAATACTGTAATCACAGAAGTTTTGGTATGCATGCACCTCCTGGACCAGGTGAATTACTGCTTCAGCATATTTCAATGCTGAAATTCTTCGTGCAGAGGGTAATCTTGCTGTCAATTTCTACTTTCCTATCAGATGTTAAAGTGTCTTAATCTCTTTAAATTAGAGACATAACTGACCAAGCCATTTGTTTGAAAGGAAATTACAAATAATTATATATTTACTGGGCAGAGCATACAATTAGTACTTTTGGCTCAAAGCTTGCAGGTGAATTAGCCCACAAATGAGCTTTCACTGTGCTCTAATAAAGCATACAAAAGAAAATACTGTAATCAGTTAAGGATTAGAATTTAAGGCACTGGTATAATAAAGAATCTAGAATGACATTATTTTTGTCACAGTGATGTGAACAATAACTTAAGATCTTGGGTCTCTACTGAGACTGCCTGCTGCCAGTGGGATGAGCCTTTAGCTAAACTGTCTTTGTGCTGAAAGGAAGCAAACAGCTTCAAATTGAGCTGCTTCATGATTTCAATTAAAAACATAATTGTACAAGTGGCCTAATTCACTCTGCTTCTTTTGCAATCTCAGCAAAGCCACCTACCCACTGTACAGATTTCTCTACTACCTCCTCTCCTGTTCCTACTGCAGATTTGCTCAAGGGAAGACTCTTATTTTCAAATGATGAGTATTAAAGTTTTGCAAGAAAGGGGCTTTTCGCTTGAATGTGGAATAAAATACAACCAAGGAAAAAACAATTTCATGGCTGGTATGAACCCTCATTATTCCTCTATATTGTTACTTTTTGCAACTATTCATTGTACTGCTGCAAGATGCACAGTATTGATAAAAACGGTGAAAACTGCTACTAGAGAAGCATCCTGAGAAGTCAGTTGCTGTTATGAACCCAACAGACGTTACTTTTCTGTGCCTCCTGAGGCTAAGGAATTATTTATTTATAGAATGTAAAACTTAAATTGACAAGTATCTCATACTGAGGCTTCGAAAAATCCCATATTCTATTTTACCTCTATATGTACTGCACTAAAAGGGCAAACCTGCTTATATTGAAATCTAGGTGGAAATTTCATCAACTTTTCATTTGAAACTAGCCTTTCCTCATGGTGTATGGAATCAAAACCTGGCCTTTTGGTCAGCTCCACATAAAGCTGAGGAGTTCCCAGCTGAACCAGTCATCATAACAGGAGAAATATGATGGCTTGGATCTGCAGTGTTTTGTTGATGTAACTCAAGTTATCCCTGATAATGCACCAGATTAATTTTACTCTTTTGCCTCTTGAAGTCAAAGGATATTTTGCCATCAACTTAATGGGGCCAGACACTCTATCAAGTATTTAGTGTGATAATATATTTCATGATTTAAATGTGCTTTGAAAAACTTTTGTGTGGAGTTGGAAAGGCTCATCATTAATACTTACAATATTCAAAACACCTTAAGGAATAACAAAATAACACTGCATTGATTCCAAAAGTGCAATTCTCTTTCCTGTCTTGGCAGAAGAGATTTCGTAAATAATGTAAGCAAAAATATGTGCAAGAAGATAAGCATTTCATAATCTAAATTCATATTTCTTTGCATAACAAGTGACCACTTAGAAAAATGCCAAATATGAATTTCAGTGATGCTTTTGAAACTGTCAGTGCATTGGAAAAACAGAAAAAAAAAGTATCCTTTACATATTTGCAATTTTTGTTAAGGATTAGGGAAAAGTCAAGATGCTTGGGCTAAAGTATTCAATATTTCTCTGCATTATAAGTGATAGATTTCTATCAAAGATGAATTTTATTAGGAAATAATCTATTTTCTCCCTTGGCACGAACATCTAAGCGTATCATCTGGAATTTTGTGGAAAGCCAAAATGTGATATAAAGCCTAGTTGTTTTTCCCAAGATGGGAGGTTGGTTGATTGGACCCACACATTTAGAAACATAATAACATTGTATTTCAGAGGAGAATGACAGCTTTTTTCCCCAAAATTATTTTTCAGGACAGATGCAGGGAATAAAGTTAAAGCCCTTTTCAATATCACACTGTGCCCAGCCGGTTCTGAATAGCAAAACTGGATGTCAGTGTCTTTCCTGTGCTTTTGTACAAAATACAGGTTGTCTAAAAATGACTGGAGCCTGGGTCTCATTACAGTCTTGTAATACTTCCACTGGCATCCTGGGCCAGGAACTTCATAGATATATGTACTTATAAGCTAATTTTACAACCAGCTGTAGCTTGAAACTACGTATTTGCCCGCTGCGACCTACATGGTAGATACATGCACAAACATAAGGCTCAATAACAGTAAGACTAACTTAAAAATGTTTATGTATGAACTTGAAAAGAGAAAGATGAGCTGGTAGGGAGGAATGAGAAATATAAAAAAAAATCACAAAAAAATGAAAGAGATAAACTTAAAAATTCAAAATACTTGGATTTCTTCCCTGTTTTTAAACACAGTAATAGATAACAATTCTAAAACTAAGTATCTGTTATTTGAGCAAGATGAAAAAATATCCATTGGAAAAATTTAGGAGGGCAAAATATGCTCACACAATCTGAATTTACCAGGTCATCAGAGCTATTATTAATACTCTTTCAAAATTGTGTAAGATCACAGAATAATAGAATCACAGAACAGTTTAGTTCAGAAGGAACTTTGAAAATTCATCTAGTCCTCACCCCCCTGCTATGGGTAGGGACATCTTCCACTAGACCAGGTTGCCAAAAGCCCCATCCAACCTGGCCTTGAACACTTCCAGGTCGGACAGGGCATCCACAGCTTCTCAGGGCAACTCGTTCCTGTGCCTTACCACCCTCACTGTGAAAAATGTCCTCCTCATATCCAATATAATTTACCCTTTTTCAGTTTGAAGCCATTTCCCCTTGTCCTGCCACTAAAAGCAGGTTTAAAGAGATTATACTGTGATTGACTAGGATTTGTAGTCAACCTGCTCTTCTGAGTTTAGAATATGGGGAGTCAGTTTGCAGGACCTCTTAAACTCTGCTTGCATTATGGATTCATACAAATTGTGCTTCGCTCCAGTTGTGTAAGCTGAATTTTATCCTCAGTAGCACTTGGGCTATTTCTAGTGTTCACTCCTACGGGAGCTCTGACTGAAATTTCTGCTACTTTCACACAGAAAAAAAACCCCAAACTTTTTCCTAAAGGGAAAACAGAAATGCTCAGGTAATACTAACATTACTGTGGAAAACTCAAGGATGTTAAAAGAGATTTGCAGCCACCATCCTCTAGACCACTCAGCATCCCAGCTATACGCAAAGTTGAAATTCTTCCTTTGTAAATAAGTCCTAACTTTTCTGACATATATTAAATGTTGACATATGGTGACAGAAGTATTGCCAGCAAGAGCAGTACCTGAATAATTCAACAACAGAGTCATGGCCAAAGAAGCTGGAAGAAGTCATATTTAAAGTAGATGTTAAGGATGTATTCTTGGATTTTTTCCTACAGTGATGTCACTTGACACTGTGCCACTTGCTGTCTGCCAGCATGAATAAAAATAAACAGGGTATGCTACCACATTTATTTCAGTGATAAATAAGGTTACTTCGCTGATTTCTTAAGTGAGGTTTTGACTTTATCCAATACTTCTAGTGAGACTGATTGCGCAAAATACCTCCCAGAGTCAATGGTTGCTAATTTGATAAGATTAAATTTCTGATGTAGGACACAATTTTTGATTGTTAACTTGTCTATTAATTCAGATTTTCTGAGAAAAATGTGGGGTAATTTGAATATTTGCAGTATGTATCTCTAGCATTTCACAAAAGGTCAGTACAGTAATAAAACTAAAAACTTATAGTGAAGTTAAAATGAAATATGGTGGTTGAATAAGTGCACAAATTCTTTTCCTATAGCTATCTAAATTCTCAAGAAATCAAGGGTTCTCTGCATGACATGTGGAGGTAGATATGTCCTAAGTTAATTTTTAAGTTTGCTCTAACTATTCACTATATGAAAAAATAATATTTATGACAACATCTCTATTTTGAAAGGCCTGGCTTAAAAGCCATTGAATTTGGCGATAAGTGTTCTGACTTATTCTGAAACATGTTGTATTTCCTGCTTGAATATTCCACTTACAGAGGCTAAAAGACAGCATTTCAAAATTCAGGAAGAAAATCAACAGGCTCATTTGGCCCAGAAGTGAACTTGAATGGGATTTGTTCTCATTTCTGTCATTCAATATGCTACACAAGAATAAAGTCATGTTATTTGCTAACTAAGCAGATACTGCTTAAGAAGGTGTAAAAGCCATGTGTTTTGTAACACATTGTATTGTTTTGGCATGGGCTGGTTTTGGGTAGCAGGGGGGCCGCAAAGGTGGCTCCTGTGAGAAGCTGCTGGAAGCTTCCCACCATGTCCGGCAGAGCCAATGGCTGATGGCTCTGAAGATGGACATGCTGCTGGCCAGAACTGGGCCAATGAGAGAGGCTGGTAACGCCTCTGTGATGACATATTTAAGAAGAAAATCAAAACAAAGTCACAGGGGCTTTGCTTCTAGTCAGAGGAGAGGAGGATGTGAGAACACATGAGGGAAAACAATATGGCAACACCAAGGTCAGTGGAGAAGGAGGAAGAGGAGGTGCTCCAGGTGCCGGAGCCAAGATTCCTCTGCAGGCCATGGTGAAGAGACCATGGTGAAGCAGGTTGTCCCCCTGCAGCCCATGGGCCCACGGGGAATGCAGAGATCCACCTGCAGCCCGTGGGGGAGGTGCCCATGCTGGAGCGGGTGGATACCTGGAGGAGGCTGTGGTCCAGTGGGAGACCTGGTGGAGAGAGAGGGCCCTTGCTCCCAGGCTGGAGCAGCCTGTCCTTGGAGGACTGCACCCCGTGGGAAGAGACCCACGGCGCAGCAGTTTTGGGAGGGAGTCTGACCGTGGGAGGGACTCACGCTGCAGCAGGTGCAGTTTGGCTGCTGCTCGTGAGAGTGGACCCACGCCGGGAAGTTCACGGAGAGCTATCTCCCGTGGGAGGGACCCCACGGCCTCACAGGGAAGGACTCTTCTCCTGGAGCAGCAGAAGAAAATCTTGGTGATGGACTGACNATTGCCAAATGGACAAAAGGCTCATACATACATATATATATATGTGTGTATATATATATATATATATATATATATATATCACAGTCCGTATGTGATAGGTATCTAAAAACTTATCTTCTGTCTGTGAAAGAGAAACCTGGGAATGACATTTATTTTTGGTGAAGGTGCAGGTGAAGAGCATTGGTGAAGAGCACCTGTTATTAGATCTCCTCTGTCTTGGAATGAAGCTTCCAAATGACAAACATAACGAGGCACTTACCATGCACTGAAAAAAATGGGGTTTAAATTTTTTTTTGTAAAGGAATTTAATTTCTAAAATAGAAACTTCACAGATATAAAAATTTTGAGGGTCTCCTCTTAAGCCTGCAGCTATAGAATTGGAATGAATAAAACAGACTGCAGTCACAAAATTGTGGAGATCCTGAATTCCCAATACAAAACAGTCTCTTGGCCTGTAGCAGGTCGTCTTCAATGCATCCACTTTTTGTTATTAGAGTTAACTGGCAGTTTAGCTACCAAAAGAAACACCTTCCTGTACACAGTCCTTTCATGACACACAAATACTTACCCATCAGGTAATATGGGTATACTTACCCGTACACTCTCCCACATAAAATATATTTTACTTTTTGCAAAGCAGTTCTAGTACTGATTAAACATATAGTAACATACATTCCCAGAATGTGACAAACATAAAATCCAAGTGTAATCACATCCTAAAGTCCCTGTTTAGCTGAAATATTAGTGACCTTTTAGGCTGGTAGATCCTGGCCCAGTGTGAATCGAACCTACTCAGTAGAAAGGTCAGCAACTCATTTCTCATGCTCACCAAACCCTGGCTTCAAAACCCTTTGAGTCCTCACTGTCCAGTGTTTGCTCTTGAACAAAAAGGAATTACTCACTTCATGAGGTCTAGTGGCTGTTGAAACAGTCCTGTATGCACGACTGGGATATTGCCTACTGCTGACAGCCTGCAAAATAATTCATTTTCTGAGGCTGACGCTTCAGTTACTGTAGATGTACAAAGGGAAGAAAAAGATAAATTACTTAAAACTAGATAAAATTGAGGTTTATTTGGCAAGGGATTACAAAACTGTGGCTATTTTTAAAGGAGAAAAATAGGTTTATTCATAGAATCACAGAACCGTTTGGGCTGAAAAAGACATGCAGAGGCACACAATGACCACCTACAGCTAAGTTTCACAGAACTTTCATCCTTTTCCTATCATAAGTGTAAAGAAGGATGCTATGGAAAACAATGGGAGCCAATTTCCCATTTGAAGAACACGGAGCAGAGTCAGAGATAAAAATAACTCATCATTTGAGCTAGAGGGATGAGACACATATATCCCTGCACCACTTTAACAACTCCCCAGAAATATGTTTATGGAGATTTACCAAATAAAGCTATCAATCATGTACTTAGGCTAAAGTAATCATGCAGTTTTGCTGGAACTTCGGGCAATAGCTTGAAATTGTGTTAAATTATTTATTCCCTAGAATTACTTCATAGGTCCACCAGGAAAAAGCAAATGAAACTCTTCTTATCATGCATTTCCCTCAATTTCTCCAAGCAGACAGTAAGAGGCAATATTGCCATTTGTTCTAAAGCTTTCCTTGGGGGAAGCTTTCCTTGGGGAAGAGACATTTTAGGCTATGCAGAGGTACTGAAAGGAAACACAGAGTAGCAGCCCCAGCCCCACTGGTTTCTGGCAATACAGACTTCTCTCTGCAGTTTAGCTGGTGGCTCTCCAGAGCCTTTCTCAGCCAAGTGGAACTGCACCTGCTTTCCATTGCAAATAACCACAAGAGCAAAACCTCCCTGTTGCCAAACTCTTAAACCTGTGTTTTTGTTCTCTAGCTCAGTGCAACACCAAATGGTCTATGTAACAGGAGCAATTCCTATTGGTAATTAGTTCAAGTTGGTTTTTAGAAAGCTCTCTTTTCTTACGAGAAATCCTGCCACCCATGAGCAGAAACTTGAAATGTTCCTTCAGAGACGTTGAAGTGGCCTGGTCTAGACTGAATGCATATATATTAAGAAAGTATTGCAATTCATTATACTGGCAGTCAAGGCCAAGGATATCTGTGCACTGAAAAACGCTGCGGTTTGTGTATGGTTGTTAATCCTTTATTACTTTGGATGGCAGATCCATAAAGTTTAGGCCTTCTGCCTGTCTTATACAGCAATGGTGTATTTATCAAACCTAGTGTTTCCTAAATCGCTGCTCAAGTGATTAATATTTAATTAATCTTAGCCTATAAATAAATAAATAAAGCCCTGAGTGTCACTGCACCTAGAAGAGCTACTGGTCTAATCTAGTGATGGAAGACTGCTTTTTGAAAACAAGAATATTATGCTTAATCTGACACGGAGGCACTCAGTTGTCACTTTACTGCTTCTCAATTAAGCAACTTCACTGGAAATTAGTAAATTCACAGAACATTTCTAAAAAGAGTGAGAATTATGAAACTGCAGATTTAAAAAATAGATCAGTATTCAGCTTTTTTTTAAGGTTTTATAAGAAGTACTGAAGCCTGAGAAAGATGTGAGCCAGCTCATAGGCTTCTTACATGGTCTCTGTATACTCAGTCTGGAGATTATCCCCTTTTCACCTTGGATCCTCTTCAGATTTTAGGTGCTATTTATTTACCTCAGATAATATTCCAATACTGCATACCAGGACTCTCTTCTTCTCCATCTCATTCTCATAATCTCTGTATGCATAAAACATCAGAGTCAATTTACTTGTTGAGTAGATGCTTTAATTTTGTCTCTTCAGTATATGAACAATTTAATTCTCATTATTTTTTTCCTCTTCCAACTTACTGTATTTGCAGTTTTCTACTCTTGTATGTCGTGTTTTGCACATGGTCTACTTGAATTCAAATCCACTTTGACAAATGGCAGTGTTTTATTTTAAAGGATTTGTGAGCTTAAATCCACCATCTCAAATGAACCCTATGGAGCTTTTTATTTTTCTTGGATGAGAAGTAATATGTTTTCTACTAAAAAAAACGCTGCAATGAAGTGTACTGCAGAGTTGATCATTATATTTGCCATAAAAAGCCAAATACCAGATTAGTTTTTCTCCTTTATAAATCCTTTTTTTTTTTGATGCTAAACAACTCCTATCTTGATTTGCTTAGACATACAGTAATGGAGCAACAGGTGTCAACAGCTGAAAGTGCACTCCTTCCCTAACTCAATCTAGTTTCATTAATAATGCAAGTTTATCTGACGAAGCTGTTCCCAAGTACTCCACATGCTGCCAGCTCACTGAATGCATGCCTGGACTGCATAAAGGCATGTAAATTTCAAATAAGATGGAAAAAATATTGCTTCTTTTCTGGAAGCCTTAGAATTTATCTCTCTAACAAAAAAATGAACATGTAAGATTTACTAGAAATTGTTAAGCAAAGACTATACCTTTGTTCCAATGGAGATGTGGTATTTCATATTAAATCTTAGCCATTTAATGTTTTTCTGTTTATAGAGGTGAAGTCAGAAGAAATAACTGTTGAATCACAGAATCACAGAATCATTAAGGTTGAAAAAGACATCCAAGATCGTAAGAGTCCAACCTTTAACCAAACACCACTATGGCAATGAAACCCAGCACTAAGTGCCACAATCAGTTGTTTCTCGAACATCACCAGGCATGGTGACTCCACCACCTTCCTGGGCAGCCTGTTCCAATGCTTAACCAGCATTCAGGTAAAATTTCTTCCTGATGTCCAGTCTGAACCTCCCTTTGCGTCTCTTGAAACTATGTTCTCTAATCCTGTCACTCGTTGCCTGGGAGAAGAGGCCAATTCTGTCCTGGCTACAGCCTCCTTTCAGGTAGTTGTAGAGAGTGGTATGTAGAGAGCCTCTCATTCTGGACAGCATTATAGACAAGCCACACAGCAGATAATTCTGCTGTCTGCTAAGGATAACTCACCTGACCATATTTCTAATAAAATTTACTTAGTATTTTTCAGTTCAACTCTTGCCTGATTTGTGTCAGTCTTCCAACTCAACATTCAGGGGAATGAGAAAGCCACTATGTGCTACAAAAGGTCCCTCTTGCATTTTACAAGAGGTTTTCAGGGTGCTAAACTGATAATTTTTTTAATCTTTTAAAGGTTGCTGAAATCTTGCTCTATATAGAACACATTTTTTATTTCAAATATATGGTAGATTAACCATTACAACAGCCGTAAAGTCTCACTTAGGGAATTGTTCCAAAGCTGTTGAGAGATGAAAAGTGAAATCTTAAAATACTCTCAAGATGGGGAGGTCATTCTGCTTCTGAAGGCTGGTAGTTTAGCTCAAGGTTTTATCTCGACAATAGCATGTGCTTCTCCAATCTTTTGCTGTCTTTTTCCTTTTTATTTAGAAAATTAGGACAGCAACTTTATATGCTAAGGTAATTAAATGTAACTGTGGGCTATGATCGTGAATTTATAAAATAGGCAATAAATCAGGTGATAAAAGAGTAACACACCTCCAATTCTGTTGCATAAATCTAGGTTTCACATGCTTTTCCATTCCATTCTGGTACACCTCGTTTCTAAACTGAACTGAAACATATTTTTCCAGACTAGACACAGAGAATACGATGACAAAGCATGGTAAAGCAGTTCCAGTTTACAGAGGGCTGGACAGTCCGGTTACAATTCCTTGATGGTTGCTACTGACTATCAGCAGCAAGTCTAGCTTAAAATAATTTTTGTTGAACAAAACAAACTACAGATGAATCCTGCTGAGTCCATTAATCCATAGTCACAAAACACTGATGCACCTCAGGTTCCTCTTTAAAGATGCAATAATTATTTCTTAGGTGCATATCCTACAATGATTCTATTCTCATTCTACAAGAATATTTCTGAAATTTTAAATTGCATACTGGTTACATAAAGGAAGTGACTTTTCTCTTTGTCCTAGTGAAAACAAGCAAAAAACCCAACCCTAAATTAGATTTTGTGATAGAAGGTACATATGCCATTTTTAAAGTTTCCTCTCATTTATATGAGAAAGAAGATCAAGTCCTTTAAAAATAATTAAAACCTGTGTATTTTAACCAGCTGCTTTTATAAAACAATCTCAGGAGAATTTGAAAGCAGGGTGCAGGAGTACAACAAAGGAAGAGAGAAAATAACTGTCCACCTGCCTAATTCATCCAGCAATGACGCAGAACTTCAAACCTGGTACAGTCTCAGAAATTTTAAATTAGCAGCTGGCACTATCCAGTTTTAAAAGAGAAAAAGAATGGGGGAGAACACAGAAAATTTTCTCTTTCATATTTTTTTCTCTGTTCAAACCAGATTTTATACAGTACCTGAGCTACAGCTGAATGACCTGAGCACCCAGAAGAGCATGAATTAAAGCAGGGAGAGCAGAGATGAGAGGAGCTGTGGAAGAGAGCTGTGGAAGGAGCTGTGGAAGAGAGCTGCTCAAAAGCAGGAGAGGCCCACTGGACAGATGCCAGGCAAATTACAGCAGAGGAAAGAGGGGAGAAACCCCCAAATCATTCCCAAAACACCAAGATGATGTCTTTGGTTCTAAGAAAACCAGCTCATGGGAAGAAGCATGGACACGAGGGAGTCTTAATGGGAAATGTCAGAATGTCCTAATTCCAAATGCTAAAGTCTGTGATGTTATAAACTCCCACAGCAGAGCAAAGGGAACACTGTAGGAATTTTGCTGGAGTAACGCTGTTTTAAAATGGAATCTGTGTAATGTTTATGGGGATTAATATTTAATTTGTAACTGAACTATGTTATACATAATTGTTTTGGAAACAAAAAAGGCTTCAGTCAAATTGCAAGTTCCTGTAATCTAAGTATTAATGGAGCCTCTATACATCATAACCTTTGAGGTCTCTTCATGTGATGTCTGATCATTCATTTTACATATTTAGTTCACATGAGTACTGGAAATTAAATATTTTGGGTTTTTGCTTTACAGTATTATTAATTTTGAAAGATATTAGTTAAAAGCTGGGGTTACCAGTTTATCACTAAGTTTTGAGAAAAATGCCGTTAAATGAAAGCAGCAGTTGGTTTTCACTGCATTTTTCATGGATGTAGAAGCACAAACATCTGCTTTTGTGTCTTTTTTTCCCCCAAGTTTCTCCAGGCTTGAAAAATAGTTATGCACCATAAATATCACTCTATGAGTCATTTACTTAAGTGAACAGCTGCCTGCTAATTAGCCAAATGCTCTCCATTTTAAATCATACAGTTAAATGAACACACTGCAACAGGCAAAAGAATGAAGTGCAGGAACTTTACTAAAATGATGAAATGGCAGAAATTTGTTACTTCCGTGTCAGCAAACAGAGGTCATTTCCTTATTCTGTATCTATGGACCAAGAGATGAAATGATGATTTGCAGTAGATTGTGGCTCTGAATATAGAAGACAAAGCAAACATTACAGAGCCTTGATTAAATATAAGAAATGATACAAGCTCTTAGACCACCACTGTTTTCTGCCAATTTACTAATGCTAGCTTTGCTTTTTCTCGTGGAACTGCTGAACAATGCTAACATCTGAAGAGCCAGATTGATAGGCAATAGTAAGGACAGCTGTTCATGTTCATGAAAAACTCTTCCGTTCCACAGTGATATAGAAAGATAATCAAATCTAGACAAAAGATGGAGGAGGCATGCCATCCTGGAAAAAGCCAAAGCAAAGCAAAGCAAAGCAATGCAAAGTACCTTTTTGTCTTAACCGTTCTCACCCATCGTCAAATCTTGATTTTTTTTTCTATTAGCATAATTGTTGGTAATAGAAAATAACTGTATGAGCCACGATTTCCCTTTGTGCTTCATATCCTGCCTTCTTAAACAGAAATTCTTTTAATCTTAAATACAATAAAACCCCAACACAAATCCACAGTTCTCAAATTAAACTCAAGTGGCTGAAACACCATGTGCATATTGAGAACAAAGCATCTGACCCATCTGACCATAACTAATAGTACAGAGGTCAACCTTTGAAGGCCACTAAGCTTCAGGCATGATTTTATAGAGTTATATTGGGACAGAATTTAAAGAGTTTTTCATCGTCTATTTGAATCTTTCAGCAATCAAGAAAGTCAGTTGACACAGGAGCAGAAAGTCAAAGCTATAGGATGCAGGAAACCAATATTTGAAATTCCTGAAATTTTTCATTAAATTCTCAATTCAGATGAAACCTGATGCAAAAAACCAAAAAAACCAAACTCCAACAACCAACAAAACAAGCAAACAAACAAACCAAGGAAAAATACTCAGGTAATTATTTCTTCCTGAGAAACTCTGTTTTTCACAAAAAACTGATATACCTTTGAGAAAGGTCTACTATGTTGTAGGACACATTCTGATTTTTACTAGGAAGAACAATGCACACATTCTTTCTTGTTCTCTGTTCCTTAAAACTGAGACGAAAGCTTAAACAATTAGCCAGGTCTGCAATATCATTACAACAGTGACCTCCAGTGAAAGATAACCATAAAAGGAATCACTCACTGACAGGATAGCCACTGTGACGGGCTTTAAAAATAAAACAGCTTTAGAATATTTGCCATATTTCATTTCAGAAATATTCAATAAAGATAGAAGCTATGAGTACTTAATGAACAGTTTCAGAACTCCAGTATTCTACACTTTGCTTAAAATATCAAAATAATTTCTGAAATGGTGTACATTTAAAATAGAAGTGTGTGAGATATGATTATTTGCAGTAGAAAAAGAATTTACTCAATAACCCTCCAAATCCTTTATGATCCCACATTCATAATGATAATGAAAAAGGCCCCAGGAGCTAGAGGTACTCTGTGTATCAGAACCTGACCACTTACTCCAAATGATCTTGTGTTACCAGTTTTTTTAAAATTTTCTCATCAGTGAATCATGGTTTGGGGCTTAAAGTGACAAACAATTAAGTATACCTAACTTCTTAGTGTTATAACAATTTCACAGTGATCCATCCACTCATCCAGTCCCACAGTCCTGTGAAATCTGTCCAGTAAACCTGCCAAAACTAAAATAAAAAATCCACTCCCCACATGCACAGGCTGGAAATCCATGTCCACAGATTCTGCTGATTTCTATTTCGAATGTAATCTATGACCTTTTGAATTTTAAGTTTATAGTTGCTATTCTGTACTTTTTTAAAATGTAAATGACTTCTTGAGGCTTGAAGCCTGTGAAAAGGAATGACAAGTGGACAAACAACTTCTGCTGCAATGTGTGCTGCTGCTTTAAGGAAGGTGCTTTGCAACACACTCCTTTCATTCTGCTGTCCTCCGAATTTGCAAAAGAGTGAATATACCTCAGCAGCTAAAGAGATTTTATCTCAAAACAATGAGCAGTCAGAAATTGAAAAGCTTTGCACGAAACCCCAACTGTTTTACAAAGGAGGCAGAGGGCAAAATTTGTTATTAAAAGATGCAGATGCCATCTGTTCATTGGGAAAATAAACTGCATCATTCACCTAGTATGTCCCTCATTCTTGCCAATACTCATGATTCAAACAGAAGTCACCTATTTTTGCAAAAATTATTCACATTGCATATGGAGAATGAACACTTACTTTTTAAGCACAGGCATTTCCTCTTCTTACCAAGAGCCCTCAAGAAGGCCCTCTGCAACAAAAAATGATTGAATTCTCATAAACCGTATCTTTCTGAATCAAGCTTTCAGCTGACCAGCAATCCTCTTGTTGCTCTAATGACAACACCACCTGCCAAATACATGAATTCTTTTAGGGATGTAAGAGCCACAGGTACAGCTGAGGCAGGATTTGAGTATGTAAAAATTAACCATTTGAGGTCTGTCTTCTTGTGATGGGGTTAGACCCAACTATGAAGAGAACAGTAACAAAAAATAGCATAAGGAAACGAGAAAATTTTCAGGAAAGGGAAAAGGACCATACATTTTGGATATTTGCAGAGGGGATTATAAATATTCATGTTTATGAAACCCACCTCAGCTGTGTGTCACGAGTCCAGGCACAGCTAAATGCATTTTTAGCCTAAACTTTGTTGTCTGTGCACAGAAGAAACATATCAGTGTCCAAAGAGACATGCTAAAGCTAAAAAACTGCAGGACATTTAAAAAAAGAATGCAAGCATCCAAAACTGCAACAGTAACAACAGAAAACTGCCAACTGTAATCAAAAGTTCTCAGCATACAGAGTCAATTAATTTAAATCAACTGTTTCTTTTACAGAAGAATAAATAACAAGACAAGAAGTAGAAAATTGACTTTAGATGGATAGCTTCATTATTTCTTCAAAGTAATAGATGTCTCTTTCATCTTAAATATCCCAAAAATGCAGAACTTGGTCTGAAATGCTTCTCTCCACAGGGTTTAGGGACAGTTAGGTTTTCCCTCCTTGTTTAGAACACTCAACCTGACTCAAAGTCACTTTGAATTTCTGTGCATTACTTTTGGGTCAGGAAGACGTACAGCCCGAAGCAAAAGGAAAATCAGTCAAGATGTTTGAAAACACAGGTTCTGCAGCAGTGAAATGAAATTAATTTTTATTCCCAGACTAGGAGGCAGGAAAATCAAGTGTAACTTGCCTTTCTCATTGTCTCCTTTTCTCACTCTCCAACATTAAACTTGTTGTGTTACTTGTCTGGAGTAAGACAGCCGTGTTTTTTCTGACAGCCTCAAACTGAAATTAAAAGCCTACGAGAGGATTAAAGTGTTCATAGCAGGACCAGCACATGCACTGTGTGCTCAGAGACAGATCACTGCCAAAGATTTTCCATCTGTCTGTACAAAACCAAAAGCAAGGTTCACAAAATCACCTCAGTCTTCAGCTTTATGTCTCTTCAGTGTGGGCATTTTACTGGGCTAGATGTTGGAAAAGGATGTAATTAATTTAAAAAGACAATTAATGTATTGTCTCACCAATGCAGGTGAATTAAACAGTTACCATCCTCAGCTGTTTGCTCTACTTCTCTTCAACGAGTTGCCATTAACAGTGCATGGATGGGCAAACCACATATGAAGCATATCCTGAAACCATCACAGTTAACAGCCTCAGGCTGCTTTCAGGCAAACAAAAATTGAATCTGGGCTGTAAAACAAGCAGCAGGAGATGCTTAACAAAAACCTCAGTAGTTTATACAGTGTGACTGCTCAGGAGAGCTGCTTAATCAAACATCTCAAAAAACTGTCTCAGCCCAACCACAAAATGGATCTAAGAAGCTGACACTGGGAAATCATGCAAGTGCTAACCAATCCTTTTTCAGCAACGTTGTTGCGTATTTACTTTTGCAGGTAATGCAGGTATAATTTTCTGCTTTGAAAATGCAGGGGAAAAAAAAAGATGACAGGTCTGTAAGAGACTACTGAGAGGGTGCAGCTCCTGCAGGGAGTGTTCCTTTCTAAGCCAGTTATCTGAGACGTGGAACTGCTTTCCAAACTCTGACCATTCCTTGATCACAAAGCAAGACTAGTGATCTCAGACAAGGCCTAACTCAACCTAACTTTTTTAAACATTTGGTTGGCTGTGTCCCACACTGAACACTTCTGTTCTGATTCAGGTTTCTCCTGGGCATGTATTTCATCTTAGACAGAAAAAAAAATAGATAAAGGCATTTCAGCCTTTTTATCCTAGATTGCTACCTGTCTACTGAATATGAAATTAGAAAGATTTTCCTAATGCTCAGCCTAGATTTTTCCTCCTTTAATGCTATCATATACTCTTAATTACACTCCCACTTTCTTCTGTGCTAAATAGATCCACTGTTACTATTTATGGAGCTTAGAAGAGATATTTCCGAGTCTATGAACAGCAAAAAGAGCTTGCTCCTGCATTTGATAAATGTGTAGATACCATACCAGAACAAAAGGAAATAACATGCTTCTGAAGACATACTTGGCTTTGCCCTGTAGATCAACCATATGACTCATTTAAATCTCAAATATTCTCTGCAGGATTGGCATACACAACTGAGGCTAAGGTAGAACTAAAATTTCACAGATAGTCTATTCTGCCTGGAAGTACTTACTGCTGCGCATGAGTTACTTATTTTCTATGGAAATTCAAATTTGTGGATTGTTATTAGTAACAGCACAAAAGGTGAGCTGAAAATGATGTCAACATGCATTTTCTCAGGAAAATTTGTGATCAAATTCTAGCTTTAGTATTTTAAAAAAATCACTAGTAAAATTATTATCTCTAAACCAAAATACTGACGTAGCAAGATGATTTATGGTTTTTTGTTACCCTCACACTGCCTTTGGATAGATTTTCTGTTAAAATTATTTTTCTCTACCACGTAACCTCTTTTTTGAAGAGAGGAATGAGAGGAAGCTGCCATTCAGTCCAAATTTGATAATTTTTAAATTCTAGGCAGACAAAGTTATTTTATTCTCACCTCCAAATACTTCATTAGGTGCCAGTATCCTAAGGTCATACAACACCTGAAAAAACAGAAGTCCTTCTAAGAAAGTTCAGTTTGGAATAAATCTCCAAAAGAGAAGGAACTGTGTTTGCTGCTTCTCTTCCATAATGCTATTTTCTTTTAACACTAAAACTCCATGGAGTCATTACCATTTTGAAAAGATATGAAGCAAAGTTTGTCTATCGCAGAGTGAAAAAACAATTTTCTCCTGAACTTTACTATGGTAAAGAATATAAATTAGAACTAAAGGTCAATGAAGAAGACCAAGTAAGATTTGATATTTTATGAAAAAAACCCCAAAGTCTCAGAGTGGTTTGTGGAAATGATAGATGCATAAAGAAAAACCACATGAAGTCTCTGAAAGAAAAATGATACTGATTTCTAAAGGAAAATGAAAACTTTGTCAAGTAAACTAATGTTGGGAGCAAGTTACACTCATGAATTCCCTATTACCACTTGGTTTTGAATAAAGCACACTGTTAATTTATGTAAAATCCTGTAATTTTTTATAATGTAAAGAATCAGCCTCTTGGCTGATTAATACTCTGATTTTCTAAACTTTATGGTCTTTACAATAGAGGCATTTGTAGTCTCTATATTTTTACAGTAGTTTGTACAATAGAGGCCTGACTGATTAAGGCATCTGGGTATTTTAAATAAGCTGATAAATGGTTGAGATGTTTTAAAAAACACATACTGAGACTGGCTTTTTCTCTTTCTTTTTTTTGCAGATAGTGCATCTGACTTTTTTTGTGAAGGGAAGGAGAAACCAAAAAATGTTTTCAGACACTTAACGTATTTTGCAATATTAACTCAAATGTCACCTCAGACATTCAAAATATTGGCAGTTATTTCATTAAAATTCATGAGCATTCTTTAGAGTTGCATGGATTTTTTCATATGTTTTGAGAAATGAAAGTGAAAAATCCATACTAAGTATACAGAAATACATCATATGATTAAATATGGAAAAAGGGGGAAAATAAGAGGCATGTTAAGAAAATGAAATGAGAAAGAGATTTAGTTGCACCATAAATGTACATTATTATTGTACTCAGCCCTAAAATAAGGAAGAGAACATTCTACCAGAAAACGCAGCATATACTGTAACAAATTAGGTTTTAAGTTACATGAGGGGAAAAAAAAAAGGCTCAAACCTGCGTCATTTTTAAGGGTTTCTTCTCCCTTAATTACAGATATTTGATGTGACATTAAATGATTAAGAGGACCAGGCTGCCAGTTTTCATTAGCAGACACTGAAACAAGATGACAACAAGTAGATTTGAAGAAATTGTTAGAAGAAGGGGCATCTTTACAAGAAATCCCTTGCTATTGCAACGTGGAAATTCTCCGAATTCCTCTCCAGGTTGCTGAAGATTAACACTTCAGTGAAATGAGAAAAGTACCACGAAAAGGGCAAAGGGGGCCATATGAGCACAAAGCAGGTACTGACTGTCAGTCTGCAATGACTTGAGAAGGAAATCCATGCATCCACATTTCTTATGTATCTTTGCTTCAGGGAATGCACATGATCAGGTATTTCCAGAACCATCTATTTTCACATCTTGATTTTGATACTTAATCTGTAAGAGAGCTTGGTATCTAAGGAAACTGGAGATCGATAATATGAAAAACTAGGATCTAAATTTTTTCCTCTATTTCAGTGTTCTGTATCCATGAGACACTAACAGCCAAAGGATTGTATGAGAATCAAAGAGTCAAGAGCTGGTGAAACACTTCAAAAATGTGAAGTGCAATTTAAAAGCTGAAACACTGTCTGGTTTGGGCCCACACAGCCTCACTGAACTGCCTTTCCAACACTGGCTGACACTGGTTTAACAGCACCTGCATTCAGACAGGGCTTTCAGAGACAGAAAACAACCTCACGATGTCTTTCCACTGAATCACAAAGTCTGCACACTCTGCTGCTGGACATTGCATTTCTTGGTCTTATAGTTTGTTCTTGCAGCCTGTTAATGACAAGTTCTTTGGTGTTTCTCTGATTCACCTACTGAAACAGAACAACCACCCCAAAATCAAACATATTTGTCTGCATTAAGATTTTGTAACTATATGTCAGTTCTACAATTAACAGCGTAATCACTCCTATGGATTTTGCTCACTGTCCTCAAAGTAGTGATTCAACAAAAAGTTTTGCCTTAAATGCCTTTTTATCTTATTAATTAATTCCGCCAAGGGTAATCTTAAACTTCATCTTTCTCAACTGATGTGTTACACAAATGAAAGTATTCTCCTTCATGCATTGAATGGCATACCAAATAATTGCTCTAGTTAAAATTTAACATTTTTTGAAGAAGTTGCAGCATTTTTGTTCACCTGCAGTGCTTGCTCTGGCTGCCTCAGTTTTCGGAATTAAAATTATCATGCTGTCAGCTTTGATCATTGCGGATGTTTTTCAGGTTTTGCTCTTCCCTGGAATACAAACTTAGATGAATTGCATTTAGTCATAATAATGCCTTGGCAATTTCTCTACCAGTCGAAATAGACAATTTAGGCAGCATGTAATATTTAAATCCTTTATGCTCCCTTCGCTTTTTCCAAAGGATGTCTAAAGCCCGTCTCTTGTATATTAGAGCAGTCATTTCAACCAGTGTTTCCTAATGAGAAGGCTCTATGGTAGCAATCTCTGTATGATGGAGAGATGCAGCTTTAAGTAAAAATAAAAGGAATTATCTGCTGTAAGCTTTTGTCTGAGCAACTAGGATGTTTAGACATTCAAGAGGAAAGAAAACAGCACAGTCCTAGCATTGTTACCCAAACAGCTTAGATTAACTTCCTTAAAATTAATTAGCTATATGTCACAGTTATGTAACATGAATTATGTGTTCCAGACTCCCCCAGTCTTGAAAACAAGAGGTAAAAAGGCAAACACCACCCCTCCCCCCAAAACCAGGAGCCATTCCTTGATAATCATCTTGCAGTTTCTGAGTTGTCATCCCTTTCACATACCAAGCAACACATCTTACCACTGGCTATTTACCTCATTTAAGTTCTGCAGTACATTCTTGCCTGTGTTGATACTTCCATGGACAGCATCAGTCCTCACCAATACAAATGAGATTAACTTTGAAACAGCAGTGCCTCAAAAGAAACTTTTACAGACTGGGAGATTTGCCAACCAGGATTTTTCACCCAGGAAATCTTTTGAAAAGCAAGAAAAAAACCTCATCTAATGTTTTGATGTTTGATGTCATTTTGACAATAAAGTACTCAAACCTAAATGTGAAGAATACTGGTTTCATTATTGCCACAACTGGAAGAGCCCATGCCCTGACAGAATTCCGTGAAGTATGGATTCTGCACGCGTTCTGTTCCTTTGGCTCTGGCTGGGATGTATTTGTTATGCTGTGTGTAAGTAGCACTGAGCACAGACTATCAGAGCAGGCAGGAAGAGTGGCAGGAGAAAGCTGAGAAACAGCATGGCTTCTAATTTGTGTAGTAGCTCCATCTACCCAAGTGGAGTTTCCTGGTAGAGACCCCCTGCTTAGAAAATGTTCTGTGCAGTTCTGGAAAACAATACTCAGTGCCTGTGATGAATACTTGTAAGCCAGGAACTTGTCAGAGTCTAGGGAAAAAGCTACTGCAGCTTAATGTTATTGTGCACATCATTATCACCCACGCAAACCTTTTGATGGATGGATGAATAATTCCCATGTGTGGGAAAGTAACACCAAGTGATGGATTTCACCAGCATAAATATCACCAGTAATTACTTGAAACTGGTAAGGGAAGAAGAAAAAAAGGAAAAGAAAAAGTAAAAAGAAAAAAAAGACAGTACAGTGAACGCTTCGATTTGGAAATACATTGACTTTTTACATAAGTGGTTCTAATTGAGTTTTATATATCATGATATGAGAGCTTTCAGAATGGGATGAAGTTTGTTTTACCTTTACTATGAGAGCAAAAGGGATTCATAAATGATGAAACAACTTTCAAAGAAGGACAGCGAAGAATATTTCCAGTATAGTAATACATCTGTTTTGCTAATACAGGTTATAAATACTCTTGTGTAATATGATCTTCATACAGACAGTCTCTCACAAATGATACAATTAAGTTCTTCATATTCAGTATTTGGCTAGCAAACATTTAACATTATTATGGATAAAATCAGTTTTGCTCATAACCAACACAGTAAATGACAACTGTAATAGAGCACAGCCCAGTACCTGACAACTACATGCAGAAAGCACAGAGAGCTTTTATTACAGAAGAAGAGCCACCGATATTCGGCTAAACAGCCAAATTATGCCTATTTTTCTTTAAAAATAGAGTATTTTCAGAAGGACAAAGACATACAGTGCTGCTCTTCTACACTAACTCAAGTCATTCCAACTCTTCTTGGTATGTATCACAATTTGTAAGAAATAACAAATTAACTCATACAGTATTCCTTAAGTTTTGCCAATACATTCGAGGTTTCTCTGCATCTTGTAGTACAAAATATGCCTGTAAATAGCTTATTTTTCTACCAAGAATTGCTCTACTTGCAGATACCAGAAAATGACAAAATGACCAGACAGAAAATGGAAACAAAAACCTGAAATTGCTGATGGAGCATCTCTGTGTCACTGAAGCAGAAATGTGATTAGTAAAGACAGAAAGAGAAAAGAGTTGGTGAATCTTAAACAATACTGGGAAAGGTCTCCTACAGTGGATATTAAGCAGGCTGTTCAATGAAGAGCTAAATGATAAAACCATGACAGTAGACCAAATTGGCTTGAGGAAGAATTTAAAAGACTTTATTTGAAAGACAGAATGGCCTTTAGAGATACAAAGTTCTGTATCTGTATATACCCATATAAGTGATAGAAAGAAGAAAACAAAACCATTTTTACCTACTTGATGTAAAATTAAAGAAAGAGATGTGCCTGAAGTTCAGCAGCTTCATGTTTTTTAAAGGTCCTATTTTGGTATGAAATCAGAGTATTGGACCAACAAATCAAGTCTTAGGAACTTCAGGCAGCTTAACTCATGGGTGCTATACGGCAAGTACTCATAAATAATTGTTGGAAGTTCATGAATAAATAAATAAGGGCATCATGTCACTTTTTAGGTTGTACAAATATTGCGTTCTATTCTATTCTATTCTATTCTATTCTATTCTATTCTATTCTATTCTATTCTATTCTATTTATAAGATTAAACATTCCCCATTGACTTCATGCTCCCTCCCATACAATCTATGTAGCATCTCTGTCCTTTTCAAAAAAAAACCCACAACAATGAAACACAACAAGAACATTTCTGGGACAGTGCCAAGGCTATTTTCAAGTCAGCGACCATGTATATGAAAGACAGTACATAACTATATATATGACTCCTTGGCCTTATACTGAGTACACATACTAGCCCAAAGATTAAATTACATCAGGTATTAAATTATCTTATGAGTCTTGCGAATCCTTTAAGATATGCACTGAAAAGTATGAAGTCCTTTCAGCAGAACAAAGGGCCATATAGGATGATCTGTACATGCAGCTGCTTGTTGCACAGATGGCTGTTAGACCCTGTCTTCTGGGAAAAGGTGTTTGAAGGCCCCATTTCCACAGGCATTAGGTACTGAAATGCTCTGCTTTTTAGTTGAAGGCTGTAATTTTTTTTTTTTGTTCCCTCAGTTTACGTGGCACTTCCAAATTATTTGCAGCAATGTTGTTAATACCGAAACTCCAGCCCTGCTTTGCTTCCTTTTCCATAGACACATCTCTTGCATTTATTTGCTGTCCTTAAAACTGTGAAGGCCCTTGAGCTCAAGACAGATGGAAAGGCCTATTTAGTTACCAAATGTTCTTCTGAGAAGACAAATTCAGTTAGTGAAGGGGAATTACATATGGATAGACTTGGACTGTAACAGGTTACTGACTCCATTGAAAACATTATTTCAAATCATACCATATGGATGCTCTTATTTTCCTTACAAATCCATTATTTGTATCTCTGGGGGCAAGGAGAGAGAAATCAATCTTTAATTATGTTATATGTTACAATTATTACATCTTCAATAATCTGAAAGTGGATATATTCAAGTATGAGAAATCAAAGTCTCAGTTTTCCATTTTGGATTAGCAGAACTGTGTTTTCTGCTATAACTGTGTTTTCTGAGACTTTATTTCTAATCCAAACCACAGTCAGGGACAGAAAATATATATCAACACACAAACATGCTCTCTTTGTATTATATACTTACACAGTATGTGGCAAGCAGTAGAAGCAATACCTACGGAATGTGGCAAACAACAGACACATGACTTAAGATTCTGATAGCAAGTAAGTCCTGTCATTTCTTTTGAGATTTGTATTCTGGTGTTTGCTGTATTCTGTTAATTTCCTTTTTGACCATCAGACGTCTGTCTTTCCTTCTTATTAAAGGTTCACTGCATTTGTATTCTCTCCTTTCACTCTTAGGTGCAGAAAGAAGCATTTTGTTTCCGCTTACCTCTCTGTTTTTAGTCAGGTCCCCAAAGATATATACACTACTTATGCATTTTTAATAATCTTATCCCCACTGCTCCAGAATAAAACATGTATATGCAATATCCCATAGATCACAGATTCTTTCTTGTGTGGATTGGTTTTAAACTAAAAGGCAGGTGTGGGTAAATCTAATCTTTCTGTTCTCCCTGTGGATCTGGTCAAAGAAGCTGAAAAACCAGCTACCTCTATGAAACACCTCCACAGTAGAGTTTCAATTGCTATTTATGGACACCTGAGATTTCCTGTGCCATTCCTCAGACCCAGCTCCACAGTATTTCAAATGTCAGGCTCTGTCCTGCATAGCTTGAAAATTTTTATTATTTTAAGTCTGATTGAGCTGATGGAATTGCAGTCACTGTATGTATCAGCTGACTCTTAGCCTCCTTAAAGACAAAGTTACCTTTGTGTCATTAGAAAGAAAATGTGCTAGTACTAAACTAAAAAGAAGAGAGAAAAAGTAGGTATCTGTACACAGGTTCTTCCTTAAGGTAATTAAATTGGTTTAAAACCAATGCAAGTTAGGGCAAAAATCTTTGCTTTGGAGGCAAGATCTAAATCAGGTTCAGCATTTCAGTATATAATCAAGATAGGAACATCAAACTAGCAGGCTACCACAGACGGTTTCACCTTCATTTTCCACATTCTGCTCCCAAGCAAAGAGTTACAGGAAAAAAATGAAACAAAATATAAGATTATGCATACTTTTGATAACGGTATAGAGCTGAAATCTCTGTACCCCCACTGACCTTCCTGGAATGGAAATGCCCTGAAGGACAGAGAGGGAGATATTCTGGTATTATCTGCCAGTCCATTCCAGAGAAAACAGACTGACTAACTTCCACCCTGGGCTGAGGTTGCCAGGTTCCTACGTGACCCTTCCTATGTTCCTACATTTATCCTCTGCAAAGCTTGTCTCTCAATTTATCGACCTTTTACAAATGGAATAATGACATTCATCCACCTATTTAAGAGTGTCTAAAGAAAATTAGTTACTGCTTTTATTATTCTACAATCTTGAGATTTCTGATGCCCTTTCAGTTTTTTTTCTTTTTTCTTTTAGTTTTTAAAAAGCAAATCTGACAGTTAAATTTTACATCATGTACTGATTGAATTGGAAAAGTGTTAAAAAATTAATAAAAAGAATGGAATTACTTCAAGAAGCAGGAAAATAAGAAAAGCAGGCTAAAGAAACAATTTAAGTTGTGACTCCAATGGCGCCATTAATGATTCAAATAACTTGGCATAGAAACTTGAGACAGACAATCAATGCTTTGATGTCTTTTAATCACAGTAAACAGTATTCGTATCTCAAGCTGTATGGTTGAAAGGAAGCTTGGAGAAATTAGACCACTGGGCCCATCAAAAGCTCTGGACAGAAGACCATTCTAAAATCACTTTTAAAATATAACTTAAACTACATTAATGGATAGAAGTCATTTATGCTCTGTACTTTACAAAGGGAAAAGCTACACTGGCCTAAGTTGCTGATGATATCTCATCTGAAAATGACAATATATTCTGCTTTAATACTCTTTTCCCTTGCTTCAGAGGTTGACAGGCTGATAAGTTGAGTGTCATTGGGAATTCAGCACAAGAAAATTTCTCTGCAAACAAGTCAAAATTAGTTTCCTTATCTTTTCACTCCTGAATAGAGATTTACAACAATTGGGTGGCCTTCCAATACATTTCAGTGGTTCTAATAATGAAGTCCTCAGAACAAACTACTGTAGATTTTGAAAAATACTTCAATAAAAGTACTTCAGGGAGCTAATCTACATGCATTCTCTCTCATTCTTTCAGAGGTTAGGGGTTTTTTTAAAGTAATTTGAACCTAAGCATTAGTCTCTCTTGGTCCTTTACCCTCCCAAAAATCCTATTCCATTGACTTCAGTGACACTCTCACCTTAGGTTCCCTTGAGCTTCTGACTGAAAGCCAGATGAAATTTTCCCAGTGAGAGTGTAGAATAAGCCACTGGGCACAGTGGCTTTCCCAGTGCCCTTCTCTGGTTTATTACTCTGCAGCCAGGAGGACAATCAAATTCTAGTTTTCACTATAAAGAAAAAAATACTCAGCTGCTCAGCTTAACTAAGCACCAAGACCCACCTATACCACGCAGTGCTCCACATACCTTGGCACATGCAGCAGCTTAGATAGGGCTTTTCCAACGTTGCCAACACTATTAAGTCATTTAACTCAGTGGCTCAGACCCAAATACAGGTCTTTTAAGCCTACATTCACTGAACACATGCAGACATGATGTTTAAGTTGCTGCTAACTTGAGGCAAAAGAGAACAAAAATTGGAGCTCTGTCAAAAGTGAGAGCTCTTCAGAGGGGAAAAAACATAAATCATGGCTTCACTCCAGAACACACTATTTATTTGTGTCTCCTATAACAGCATCAATATACATAATCTTATAATTTACTTATTATTTTATTCTAAGACAAAAGTAATAGAAGATATTTTCTGAGTTAAGCACAACCGTTGGAGATGGCAAATGTTTAAGTGAGAATTTTGAATAATGGTACCCACAGGAAAATTAAAATAAGTACAGTGTAGTTACTTCACTAAAACATTTCTTTCCATTTTGGGGAAGACTTGTTCTTCCCATTAATGCTCTCTGAGTGACTTCATGGTGGGAAGTGAAGCTCTTACTCTTTTGTTCTTTATATTCCATTTCCCAGTGCGTAGGAAAGAAGATGGACTAATGAAGGCACAAAGGAAATACAAAGACCAAAGGAAAAACATAAAGTTCAGACAAGTGATGGCAGGTAAAGAGAGGCCAAATGAATGCGGCATTAGGAAAACATATGGACTGTTGCAAGGGGTTTACAGCAATGTACAAATTGAAAGAAAGCTCCTACAATCTGTATTTGGACTCTTTTTGTTGCATGCACACATTTCTTGGTGATGGTACCATCCCTGAATGTTGTTAACACTGTAAGTCCATACTTGTGTGAGGTTTTTTTTTGTTGAATTACCATACTAAGGGTTGCTCAGTGATTATGTGATAGCAGTTGCTTTTAATGTGTTTTATGCATTGTACAATGATCCTAAGATTTACACCATATTTAATTCATTAATTTCAGTGCCACAAAAGCATGGCAGGAATTATCCACTGAAAGTATTATTTTGCCTTTTTCATATACAGAATATTTATAGGCGTATCAAGAAGTATTACTATTTCAACATATTAGTAAGTTTATTATAATCAGATGCCAAACTCCCAACTAAAATTGAAAGGCATTTTAGTTATCACTGAAAAGACAAGAAAAAAAATGCTGTAGGTTTTAATAAAAGGATGCACATGCATACTCAGCTACACACAAGCACCACTAGCAATATATTAAAAATTAATTAAATATTAACATTTCATCTCCTTTTACTGACAAAAATGGAAAGTGATGTGACTTATATTCAGAAATTGAAAAAGATAAGATAGAGGCAGTTTAGGGTTTATCGACATAAGTAACTCATAGCTGTAAAACTGGAATAGTAATTTGTAAATACAGACTACATGTTAGCAATATGACTATTCTTAGTGAATAAACAATAGCAGTGTTCTCAAAATTACCTTCCTTGTTTGAAAATCTTGTTTATTGGCTAATCAGTTTTGATGATTTAGGGATAGAATTTACTAAAAGGTGTTTCAACCTGCTTGATCCTTATCTAAAGTCTGTTGAAATGACGATGACTTCTTTTGAAATGACTCCCATTTATTTGGAAGGCTGCAAAAGCTCAATGACTGATTATTTCTTTATTCATAATTGAAAACAAATAGAAAGATATCAATTATCCTATCATAAACTGTTTTGATGGAGGTTTTTGAACACTGAATTTATCAACAGCTGCCTAGCCTGCAGTTGCGGAGGGTCAGATAAAAAAGTCTAAACATGTTTTCACTGGAGACATTGAAAAAAAGAAGTGTTAGCACTCTATTCAGGGATCTGACATGCAAGACCAAGTTGGATTCAACTTTTCTTTCTGACAATCTGAGCAGCAAGTTCAGTATGCATCTCATGTCCTCTAATGTAACTCTCATGGCACAAAACTGCTTTCCAAGAGTTCTGAGCTCCCTAAGGGTGCATATTTTTGACTGCCTTTCTTCAAGTTGTTTTCAGTTTTTCAAGCTGAACATCTGATATTCTATCTAGACTGGGAAATGCACTTAGGTCTGTTGGTTTCTCTTCAAGGTGATTTCTAATATTTCTGTTTAATGAAATTTACATTCACTTTATTTTCCTTTCTCAACACTCAGATGACAGTGAAACTGAATGTAACCCTACATCTAGGTTTTAAGATATCTCCTACATATTGATTGTTGCAACTCACTAGTTTGGTTTCAGTTTCCGGACAGAGCAGTGTTTTATACAATATACTGTATGTAATAACAGAAGATAATATAAGTCTTATTCTAAAACAGGAATATTGCACTGAAGGTTCCATTTAGACTCTCTTCTCTACCAGCCTCTATGAGTTACTGGAGGTGCAGGTCACTGTGGGGTCTATCTTGGCTATTTGTATTTAAACAAGAGCATTTCATATCACTGAAAATTGATCCCAAATGTGGGTGTGTTGTCATCTATGAACATAATCTGGCATACACATATCCTAGTATAGAATATCCTTAGGGATTCACTTCCACTACTTTATACACTGGAGTTGTAATTACATCCTGCTAGCGTCACAGCATACAAGCCCTCCAAGCAAGAGCCTGTAAGGGCAATGTTGTGAAACTTCTGCTGTTCCGTAGCACAAACTATCATTGAACAGTTTGGTGCAGGTCAGTTGACAAAATCAGTGGTATAGCCAAAGTAAGGAGAAACAAAGGTGTGCTTGCATCACCTTTACACTTTACCCTCTGGATGTTGCAGACATCCAGTTGCCCTACATTATTACATGATGATGGCTGAACTAAACCCATGCAGAAATTATGAGCCAGAGCTACAATGAGGAAGCAATTACACCAATTAATTTTGTGACAAATGTATGTCACACACAGTTTCATCAGTGTTAAGTTTCCTTTGCTCAAGGTCTTCAAAACAGAGTTCAGTGTACTCCCTAGCCTAGCAACAGCAAGACCATTCTTTTTAGCAATTGCACTTTGTCAGCAGAGAATATACTAGAGAAGTTCCTACCACTAGAAAAACAGTCAGTGAAGGCACAACACTGAATGGTAAAAAAAAAAATAACCAGTGAAGGACAGAGTAGCTGGAGAGTGGACAACACAAAAAAACCAGAACAAAACCATGCTGCTTTAGACAAGCTTAAACTTGCTTAAGCTCTAGACAGCAGCTCCAGGATAGGGATACAGATCAGGCATTGTATCAAAAGTGGTCTGCAGCTGACCTGAACTTCATTCAAAGAATATTCCAGCTGGAAAAGAAACTGGCTGCATAAAGGAGACTTTCACGGTGGTCAAGGCCCTGACCTCCTAACCAAATTCACCATTTGTAACTTTCAATCTTGAAGGACTTATAAGCGCGTGTTGAGCTTAAAAAGGGTATTACATTCAGATGACGCTTTGATAACAAGCCCTAGTGGATGTTTTAATTAAAAGTGGCAGTATGTTTAGAACTGTCTTCTTAATGTTCCTAATCAGAGAATATGTAGATTCAACGAAATTTCAGAAAAGTCAGAAAAGGCAACATTGGACTAATTTTAGATGGCTGACAGTGTTTTTTATCCCAGTGCAAACATCTTAAGAATCTTTCCATAGTGTGCTTTCTTTCTTGTGAGTCATACACATAATTTTCACGGCTTGAAGTCACATACAAATTTCCCAGTTTTAATACAATCTCCATTTTGCTATGTTAGGCAGTGCATATTTTCAGCTAGAAGGATATGGTCCAAATTTTTGCAGTAGAATTAAGAAATTGTCGTGGGCTTGACTTTGGCTGACTCAAGCATCCACCCAGCCATTCTCTCTCTCTCTCCTCCCCTCAATAGGTAAAGGCAAGAAAATAAGATTAAAAAGCTTGAGATAAAGGCAAGGAGATCACTCACCAATTACCAATACAGGCAAAACATACACAACTTGGGAAATAATTTTAAATTATAGCCAGTTACAAATAGAGTAGGACGGTAAGTAACAAAGACAAGAATACAAATACTTCTCCCCTACTCTTCTTGTCAGGGTCAACTTCTTCATTCCTGACTCTTCTACCTGCCTGCCAATGGCACAGGGCATTGGGAATGGGGTTTGTGGTTAGATCATAATGCTCCATCTCTTCTGCTCCTTTCTCCTCACACTGTCCTCTTATCCCAGAGTACAGTCCCTCCACTAAGGTACAATACTTTATGAACTGCTCCAATGTGGGTCCTTTCCCCAGGCTGCAGTTCTACAACAACAGCTCCAACGTGGGTCTTTTCCATGGTGTACACTCCTTCAGGAACAGAGAGCTCTAGTGTGGGTTTCCCATGTGCTGCAACTCCTGTGAGAAGACCCGCTCCTGTGTGGGAGCCTTCTCCATGGGCTGCAGTTCCTGCTAGGAGCCTGTTACAGCATGGACCATTCTCCATGGAATGCAGCTTCCTTCAAGCCATTTCCATCTGCTCCAGTGTGGGAGCCTCCACAGGCTGCAGGTGGAAAAGTGCTCCACTGTGGTCCCTCATGGGCTGCAGGGGCACAGCTGCCTCACCATGGTCTTCACCATGGGCTGCAGGGGAACCTCTGCTCTGGTGCCTGAAGCACCTCCTCTCCCTCCTTCTTAACTGACCCTGGTGTCTCTCTTTCATTTTTCTCACTCCTCTCTCACATCTGCTCTGCAGCATTTTTTGCTTTTTCTTAAACATGTTATTGTAGAGGTACAATTAATGTCCCTGAGGGGCTCAGCTGTGCCCTGTGATGGGTTGGCTGGAGCCAGCTGGAACCATCTCTGTCCATAACAGGACAGCCCCAGTGCCACCTCAGAGAGGCAGCCCCAGCACCACGCCTGGGCAGTGTCTGGGCATGGGCACATGGACAACCAAAACAGAAACGAAAAGAGTATCTTTTCTCTTATTAAAACAATAGTTTGAGAGTTCAGCTCAAGAACATTCATGATGACTCAAATGGCTGCTTTAGTTACCTCATTAGAAAAGTAATTTAACTTGGACAGAATAAATTGATATAGTCAATAAGTAATTCAGAAAAATGCAATAAAATAAAGAAATTGAGGGAAATCAGACAGGCTAAAGGTGCACAGTCCACAATATCTATGTACACCACTCTATGATAAATGGTGTGACAAATGGTTATGATGTCATCCCATTACATGGTGCCACAGACTCTAGAGTTTCACTTGAATGTCAGAGAAAAAAATGGATCAACAACTAGGACATGTAGGTAGACAGCATCAAAAAGTATTAAAAAACCTCTTTATCATACACCTGAGGATGAAATCAGATTCATTACACCTTGTCTTTCAAAGCAAGTTTAAAGCTGCAACTAATACTGTCCTTTCTATCAAAAGGTCATTTCCTTTATTCTCTCTAGGGACCTCTAGGGAGTTCTCTGCTGAATGACTAAAATCAGCAGGTATTGAAATATCTGGAAGGAATAGAATATTAAAACAGTGAATTAGCTGCTGGAAGAAGCTATACATAGTGTAACGGGAACATAATCACAGAAAGTAAAATTAATTTCTAGTAAGAATACAAAAATTTAGAGAAAGACTGGTGTGTATTAGGCAAGAGAGGCTCTAAGGCTCCTAATGTTAGACATCTTCTTCCATAGAGTATTGTTTTCACAACATGGAACCTGATTTTGTTTTTCTATTCTTTATCAAAATAATGCACATCTGTCACACTCTGTGGAACAGGTTTACATTTGTTTATTTTGCTTATGTACTACTAAAATACTATTTTCTTCCTTAATTTCTTACACTTGCACATCAAAGGCTGTGGTACCTATGATTAGCCTTGTCTGACTATAGATTATGTTGATATTGGAAGAAAAACAAATACAGAGGCAAATAGCAGCTTTCAGGGAATAGCCTGACTTCCTTGTCAGTCTCCGCTAGCTTGGCTCTTAACTGAAACCTCAGGGTATAATGCATGAAATTTAAAATAATTCTGTATGTTCTGTCCATGCTGAGCGCCACCTTAATCATAGAATCACATAGTTTAGTTCAGAAGATCATACAGTCCAACCCTTACCCTGCCATGGGGAGAACCGCCTTCTACGAGATGGGTTGTTCCAAGCCCCTTTCAACCTGTCCTTGAACACTTCCAGGGATGTGGCATCCACAGCTTCTCCAGGCAACCTGTTCCAGTGCCTCACCACCTTCACAGTGAAGAATTTCTTGCTAATAGCGAATCTAAACCTGTCCTCTTTCAGTTTAAAGCCATTATACCTTGTCCTATTGCTACATGTGTGTACAAAGTCCCTCTCCAGCTCTCCTGCAGGCCTTTGGGTACTGAAAGGATGCTGTAAGGTCTTCACAGAGGCTTCTCTTCTCCAGGTTAAACAACCCCAACTCTCTCAGTCTTTTTCATACCAGAGGTGGTCCAGCCCTCTGATCATCTTTGTGGCCCTCCTCTGGACTCACTCCAACAGGTCCATGTCCGTCCTGTGCTGGGGCCTTCAGAGATATAACTTGGTTCTAATTAAAAAAAAAAAAAAAAAAGAAAAAAAAAAAAGAGCAAAACCACCCCAACCAAGAACTCTCTGAGAGAAATAAAAAGGAGTCATACTAGATTTCAAAAGTACACTTTTATAAGACCAGCTGACAGACTGGAAGGAAAGCTCTCTCATGCACAGGTCTTTTTCAGCTCTAAATTGTTAAATGCCTTTGACCACCATCCAAGTCAAAACACACTTTCACTTTTCTCAAAAGAAAAAAGCAAGCAAAAGCCCCAAATTACTCTTGAATAGTAGTACTACAAAAGTGCACATGGTCACTAGAAGGACCAAAATCTCTAAGAATGTGAGGTCCAACTAGTTATGATTTCCAACTGTGCAGTTTTCAAACACCTTCATCAACACTGATTTATATAAATACGATAATTGCTTCAGCAGCTCCAAAGAAACAGACAATCCTCAAAAAATTCTCATCATATTTTTATCTAAACAGATCTGTGCTCTACAAAATCTGATTTAGGGTAGGATGGGTGAAGGAGTCTGAACAGCTAATTCTGGCTGCACTGGACTTTGCACTCCAGAGACTCTTTGTCACTAACGGTAACAGTGAAAGTAACATATAGCAGGACTTTGGCCTCAGCCAATATTTACAGAAGATGAAAAAGAAAACTCACTTAAAGCTATTTATGTGGATTTTGGCCTAAATATAATTTAGAAGACAATGAATGGAAGGTCTAAAAGAATTGATTTGTTCAGATATCACTGACAATACACATTTAAAGAAAACACCGAACTGCAGGAAGGCAATAGTCCAGCTGCAATTTTAAGTACCTATTAGAGCTGGCAGACCTGGAATCTGAAATGCATTACTTTATGAAAAAGATGAAGGACAGCAAGGAACATGAATGGTGAAATGCTTACATGAGTTTCTTTAGAGAAGCATTTTCTTCAGACCAGAAAGACATTGCACACTATTTTACATTCCTGTAATACTACATTTGAAAACTCCAATAAGCCATTTCCAAATTTCATTTTGTAAAGACAGAATGAAGTCCAAAAAGTAAGAATGACACACTGTAATTTATAAACTATTGTACAGTTGTGCACAATGTTATATTTTCAATTTTATTTTAATAATATTCTGTTTGGTATAATAAGAATGTGGAATCCCACTGTGTACCTCAGAAAAAGAGAAGAAGAAAAGAAAGACCAATAGCCACTAGAAAAAAACCACATAATCCTTTTCCACAGTCAGTAACTATAGGAAGTAATAAGTTTATCAAATTCCTTAAAAGTTCTGTGCAGGCAAGTTATTCCCAACCTTAAAAATGGAAGAACAGTCCTTGAAAAGCCATAACATTCATCAGACTGCATGAGAAAAAGCCCTCAGTCTGGTGGAGAGGCCTGGATCATTAAGCCCTATAGATAATGACATCTGAAGGGTGTATGTTTCTACAAATCAACAGATCTCCATCTTCACTGTCACTGCTATGTGAATCGCATGTTCGCAGCTCCCCTCACAGCAGCCCTTAGTGGACTCCCAAATATCCCACCTTTACTAGCCCCACTCACGATGCCAAGAACAGTATCAATATCTCATTCATTCACTACTGCCAAGCTTGTCTCCTTCTGCCAATTGATGTTTTATCTCATTTCATTTGCAACTTTCCAATTCTGCTATTCTTGTCTAGGAAGGTAGAGAAGGCTGCAGATATTTGATTTGAAAAAGCTACTGTCACAGCAAAATTATTCTTTTGACAAGCTTTAGCTGAAAAAAAAACAAATGTAGGATCACCCCACTTGCTTTCAGTTGCATAGCTAGGCTTCTGGAACTAAATTTCCTCCATTCAATTAAATCCATTTTGAAATGTGAAAGTAACATTTATTGCAAAAGGGCTGAAAGCTTTCCTTTTTTATCTTGTTCTAGCATTTCTAAGTCTTTGAGATAAGAGTAATGAGATTCTTCTGAGTTAAAAATGCAAATTTGTCTGCCCCAGAAAGATGAAAACTGTATCTGTGTTTGCTGTATTAGTGGGATATTGATAGTTTATGGTAATCTGGACAGCTCAGGAAACACTTATCACCCAAACATACTTACACCATACCTCCTAGGATTAAATACTCTAGTGAACACTACACTGCACCATTCCTGCATTAACCTCCATTCCAGCACTCCCACGCACCATCCCACGGCACTGTGGACCAAAGACATTTTCACAGCTTGTCACACTGCCATCACACCACTGCCTTACTTGACACTATAAAGGATGCTAATGGCTATGTCTAGGGAGTTGATGTTTTCACCCCCTAATTATCAAAGGACTAGATAAGTTTGTCTGTCAGCTCTGTGGAAAGTTGAGGGAGTCAAAACACTTTTCTCTTGGTCATAGGGTGGCAGCCACAATGACAGTGTTCAGACTGCAGATCTGCATACCTGCCTGAACGATGTTGCAGCAGGGTCTGCTCAGCTAAAATGTCTTCATCCACACCTTCCTCCGCACATCTCAACCCATGTGCAACCCCAGACACAGCAAGCCTTGCACTGAGCTGAGAGTCACAAGGCACAAAACCCCATGTCCTCACTCTTTTGATTTCTAATGCAGGGACTACAGTGACCACTAAAAGCAAAGCAGCTGGATTTCTCTCTTTAATGATGCAAATAAGAAGCCTAGACTCTTGAAGGATCTCTTTTTTCCTAAGGACAAAGTCTACCAGAAGGGAAGTGTTCAGAAAAAAGATTTGCTTGCACAAACGGGCTTACTTCAGCTGAAGCTGGCTGCTCAGTGACTCCTGGATGCAGAGGGAAAGGCTAACCAAATTACGTGTCTAACTGCTGGAAATTTAATGAGAAGGCTTCCTTCTCACAGCCCCCGACTGGAAACCTCCAGCAATTTAAAATTAATATGACAGCCTTCTGTGGCAGGGAAATGTACAACTTACATATTTCTGAATATAGTTTATTTAGTAAATGACACCCTTACTAGTGAAGGGACTACAATTAGGTATTTTTCATTTTTAAGGTGATTTTTTCCTCTGCTCTCCTGTTTCCTCCTGCTCTGCTCCCGCCTGCCCCATTAAGAATGGGGTAAAGGAAAGTAATTTCTATAATTAAACTGCTAAGTTGCCATGGCAGTTGGAAAAAACCGCAGCCATTCTCTCCCACCAGCTCTGTGAGCTGTCGGTACGCGAGGCAGGCCGGGCATGCGGTGTGCTGGAAGTGCAGGCCCCCTTACAGAGAAGACAGGATCAAACACAAGGCAGGTGCAAGCCCAAACACTCTGCACTTGTACCAGGAAGCCTGACAGGAACACAGGCTCCTTTGAAGAGCTACAGCACATTATTATTTCTGAGGACTAACACTCCCAGCAGTTTCTGCCTCCTGTTACATACAGCGAGCAACGAGAGGGTTCTGTACTGCCCCCTTATGTGGTACAGAAATGGACTGTGCACTCCTTCTAGAGATGTGAATAAGACTGGTTTTAATCCATCTCTCTGTGGGCTGAACTCTGGTTGGGATTAGTCCCTGTTTAATAGTTTTTATCCTCTGTGGAGCACATACCTGATCTGCAGTGCCTCTAGGCTGTCCCACGCCACAGGTCCCTTAATGATGCTCTCATCTGACAGCAAATCTCTTCTCTTTCACCCAAATAATGCCCCAGACATTCCCAACACCAGATCTCACAAAGAAATCTACAGAGGACAACACTGCGGCTGTCTTTCCATACCACAGGGAGAAGCTCCAACACCAATTAACTTATTGGTCATTCAGTCCTGGACAGGAATTCAACATTGATCTCTATTCAGTAAACTAGCAAACACTAATTGCAAGTAAGAAGTTGGAATTCCGAAGTATTCTGCTGAATTTGGATTTTAGTAAAACATCTTACATAACAGACGTTTTTCAAGGCACATAAGAATGTCTACGTTAGTGAGAAAAAAACTGTTTTAAAATCCGAAACATTATTTAGGAGTAAAGGCTAATTTAAATGACATTTCATACATTAACAAAGTCTGAGTTTATATTTTATATTAATGAAATACTATCAAATGCAATCTAAACAATTTAATGGTTGACTGGGTTAATTAGCATTTTTCAAAGACTGATAATTAATATTTTTTTAACCTCAAGGTCACAGCTCAAAGCCAAGATCTTACTAATTAAAGCAATGACAGTAATTAAGAGGACAAATATAGTGTTTTCATCTGAAGATCTTAATGTTTTACTTCAGCATGTGTTTCCTCAAAACAGCTACAGGTTAAGTGACAGTTTTTAAGACTTGTGTTACAAAGAAGTAGGCCGAGACACTGAGAGAAAACAACATTTTCTTCAATCATCATAGTAGAATGCAGGAAAAAGATTCTGCACGCAGGCTGGTAAACTGTCTTGACAACTTTGCAAGGCTGATAAAAATGTATGTCCCTTTTTATCCTCTTCCAAAATGGAAGTATCACTGCTGAGCTTGACACAAACGGTGTCATACAAATACCTAGAAGTGCTTTCAGTGGAGCTAGTAAGGGTCAAAATAATCAGAATCACTAAGACCACTTATTTAATTAAAACTTCCTTTTACTAGAAATTAGTGTATTAAGTACAAAATTGCTCCTATAGTACTCAAGAACATAAACTCACTTTTCATACAAAAGTAATTGATTTATTGTTTCTAACACCATTAGTATTAATTAGCCTACACAACTCCTACGTAGGGTGTACTGACATTTACAGTTTAGGGCAGTTTAGGTCCCAAGAGCTTCACTTACAAATATCAGACCAAAGAGCTCCTTTCTCAAATGGTTTATTGTCTTTTCACTCATTTGCTGCTATTTGTACCACTTTAGCACAAGAGAGGTCCACAGCTAAGATCATGAACCCAAGATCCCAAGATCTTTCCACAGGATCCATCCAGTTGATTTAATCAAGACAAATGAATAGCAGGAACAAGAAAATATTAGGACCTTTCCTGGAATTGGAGTAAAAACATCAACATATGGGAAGAAATTTGCTGGTGGTTAAGCATGAAACCTGCAGTGAAAATTCAGTTTGGTATCTTTGCAGGCCTCCAAAGCGTACAGTAAGAGGCAGGATTCAGGTACCTAAATAAAAACAGCTTGTGCCAGTTTGGATACTCTAAACATTGACAATGTCTGAGACATTTTTGTGGGGCTGGCAGGTACAAATGAGGAGTGAGACCTGAGCTGTGCCCTTTTGGAGCAACAGCTTCAAGCCAGGCAGGATAACTTACAGCACTTCAATAGTAACAGATGCTCAGTTCCCTACCCTTGAGTTCAACCTCTGATTCATGCCTGAGAGAAAACAGTCTCCAGTACTTTAAACAGAAAATTTTAAGTAATCTGTACATTTTGGTTTTGTTTGATTTTGAGTTCCACTTGTAAAAAATGGTTGAAAACTGACATGCTGCCAGAATCAGGTCATCATTAGAAAATTCTCCTCTCATACACAAAGCTGTAAACATAAGGCAATGTTAAGGATTCAGTTTCATCTTTCCTGATTATCTTCTACAGACTGGTGACCTGTACAATCACCATCTCAACTCCTTATTAGTATACAAAAAAAATTACAATTAATAATGTAAAATCCGGAAAATTTATACCAAAAAAGCAAACTCTTTATAATTACATATTTTCAGAGAGAAGATGGTACGCTGTATCACGTATTATGTTTCTTTAAAGTTTACCTGTTTTCTATGAAACCAATTTTAAAAAAGTATGAAGGAAAAAATCAAGTAAATGAGGCATAAACTGACAATATTCCTGATTATTTCTGCACATGCATCTCTTCTAAATTCCCTTAAACATTATACTTTATACCTCATGGGACACATAATTCTTACACTAATTTTCTCCAGTTTCTTAAGTACTTTTCAAGGCATCTAGAAAAGTTCGTTTTCTGCTACGAAGTCAAGGAGGCTCCTTTATTCTCTGATCATATGCAATCTACATAAACACAACAGCAAAAAAAATATTATTGGTTAAAATCATAGGACTAAAAAGAAAAAAATTTCCATCTTGTTGTATTTATAAAACCCTAAAAAGTGCAGCCAGTGCAATTTTGTATGTATATACTTGCATGGAAGTATATCTGTCCCTGTCAGTTTCAGCACTTTGGATCAGACAAAGCATTTGCAATGAAGCCGAAATCCAAATCTGTCTGTTTGACACTGCAAGATATTTGGAGTGGAAATCAAAGACTGCACTGTTTTAAAAAGCAGAGGCTCCCTGTGATGTGTCAAGCACACAGGCCCTGCTTTTCTGGGCAAAGGCCTTAAATCATCCTTCTGCTGACAGGTGTGCTCAGGGAAAAAGAAGGGTTGTTTATCTTCATGCCTTTCTATATTTTCTACAGCCTATTCACATTAAATGCAACGAAGCATCTTGGAAAACATGCTACTGACGTAATTCTGTGCTGTGGCTGAATAACATTAAACAACATTTATCTAGCCTTTGAAGTGCAACCTTTTTGTTCTCTGTTCTAAATACTAAAATAAGTAAAACTTGAGGCTTTCATGTTAGCTGTCCCATCCTTATCTCCCTTTTCTCCAGCAAGCACAAAGGAAGCACAATGAAAGCTGGACTAGCAAGTGGACAGTAATGTATCACAGAGAACTATGCATCTGTTGGAAAATTTGGTGGCATAAGAGAAAGAGAAGGTAGAACTTGACACGGCTGTTTATATAAGAAGTTTTACCTACATTTGCATTTCATTTTTTTCTCGAGACTATGGGCCAAATTCTGTAGCTTTTTATGCTCAGTCTATGGCAGCCCAGAACACAGAGTCCTGCTTTTCAAAGCAATTAATTGTTTGACACCATATGCCCATGCCAGAACATTGAAAGTAAATTCACTTTTCCCCATTTTTTTTAAGCCTGTATCTGTATTGACATAAGTATGTTGCCATGTCATATTTGAACACAGTGAAGCATTCCTCATAGAGATGTTGAATATTCCTGGCTAATATCTCCTTAATGCAGTACAAAACAGATCTGTAACAGCCTAACACAGATTAACACAAATGACTCATTTTTTATTAATATATGCAATAAAAAAAGTGCCTAAACACCTGCTAGCTTCCAGACTGAGCTATTTTTGTCAGATGTTTTAAAAGAAACTGTCAAAGTACTTTCAAACAGAAAGATCAAAGTTCCTGTGATGAATTCAAAGGCATTGACTCTCCACATTCAGTTCTCTGTTGCACAGAGAGCCAAATAATAATGGCCGTACCACAGAGCTGATCATACCCCAGGAGTAGCAGAAGGGTGCTGTGGCTCAGCTGACATCTGCTCTTCCCATCCACACTTAGCAAGAAAAACATGAGAGCCCAGCATGGGGCAGTGGCCCACGGTAGGCAAGGCAGGGACAGGGACGTGCTGTACAAGAGCAGCTCCTTTTGGGCTGCAGCACAGCTCTGCTCTGCCAAGTCAGGCAGCTTCAGGGGACAGAGTCATAAAATAATCTAGGCTGGCAGGGACCTCTGAAAGTCATCTGGTTCAACCCTTTGGTCAGAGCAAGGGTAGATTCAAAGTCAAAGCCGACTTTAAAGTAAGATCAGGTTGCGCAGGGCCATGTCCAGTCAAGTTCTGAGTATCTCTAAGAATGGAGATGCCACAGCCTCTCTCAGAGATCTGCTCCAATGCTTGATCACCACCTTACCTGTTAATTATTTTCCCTAACATAAAAATGGAATTTCTTTGTCAACTGGTAAAGTTGAAAACCGCAATATATTCACACTCCTTTCTGAGTAGTACTGAGCAAACCCAGCTCCCAGCCTCCCCACCTTGCAAACCCTAATCATCTTGATGACCCTACTCACTGCATGTGCCAATTTCACTCCTCTCTTGTTTTGCAGCTTCCTATCTGCAGTGCTGAAGGGCTCTGGTGAAAGGGAAAGAATTATTTTGTAACGAGCAATGGCCTCAGGGTATTTGAGTTCTACCTTTCTTGTATTTTTCTTGTGTGAGCACAGAAAAGTCACCTCCTTGGGTTTGGTTCTAGAAGGGACTGCTGAGCTCTGTGACTTGAATTTAAACCTACCTAATTTTAGTTATCTGATATGCAAAATAATACTTGTTTATATTGATTACACGATAACAGAGTGTAGTTGGGCCCTTGAAATAGCCACTTCAGTTAATAGCCAAAGGTAATGTGAAAGATTGATTAGGACCTAATTTAATACAGAAAGGAGACTGAGCTAAATCTGCCCAGTGATGGTGTAACAAATGCCTCATTTGATGTAACAATATCATTTTTGAACGCCATCCCTTTCTGTGTGTGTTTTTTAAAAAGAGAATGGTCAAGGTAGAGTTATTTAAGCATAAGTCAGACTCAAAAATCAAGAGTTGGGGCAAAAAAAATAAAATTATGAAGGCTTTAAAGAAGGTCAAGCCAGAATTCTTTCTCTATTTTCTAATTCTCCACCTCGTTTCCTATGTAAGTATAGTAATAATCACTTTGCCACTCCCTGAAAATAGGCAGTCAGTTTAATGTGCCTCCAGAGGCAGGAACTCTTAGCAGGGAATCAAGGTTTCATTGGGCTGGGCCAGGAACCCAGCAAACACTCAAGGGATGCTTCTGCACTGCAGAACTAACAAAGCCCCTTGGACAGTGAACTGGAAATTCACAAATTCACCAAAACTGCATCTCATAGAGATGCCAAATACCTCTTAGATGGTAATGGAACTTAAAAGACTGAGCTGTGCGGGATTCAAACTGGACCTGTAAGAGAACAGCTTTATGCATGACTAGAAATAGCTTGAGACATCTCACGTCCTTAAACAACTTCAGCAACATGTTTCAAAATGAGATGAAAGACAAGTTTATTAACTCAAATGTTAACATTTTTAGTAGCTTTCATTAGCAGATGTCCTGCTTATAGGAAATGGGCAAAAGATCCCATAACAGGCTCTGAATATACACATTCAAATGAATACAAAACTGTTTTCAGAAAAATAGGTTTTCTTAGCTGAAAATATAAAAATGAACATTATAACACCATCCAAATTCACTTCTTAGTGAAAATTTTTTGCAGTATAAAAATTATTTTCCATAATCCTGTTGCAGGCTTGGCAAAGCAAATGAGTCTTAATGCCAATGCAATAGAAATGTGAAGTCTGTTCCCAGTTCTGCTTAAAGTGACCTTGAAGAAGCTGTCCAATATTTTGTGAAAATGAACCACTGAAAGATACTGTCAAAGTTAGAAATATGAACCATGTGTAATGTGAAGGAAATAGAAATATTAACAGCAATTAGGAGGAGAGCTGGAACTGAAATTTATGGTTTCTGGGCTTCCTATCAAATGTATCTTTGTACATAATAACAGGGATAATAACAAGGACTGTCTGTGTCTCTTCCGCAGTTCTGGTTCAGATAAAATCACATGCTCTGGCTCTGCTGTTTATCTTAATGTTGTATATGAAATAAATGGGAGCAACTGAGAACATTAAATGATGGAAATCTGAAGGTCCATACCAGAATCAGTGGCACATAGATTATTTCTTCTTCTCCTGAAAGCCATATCCTTTGATTTTTCCCTTTTGCAACAATGAAGTAATTTTAAGAAGGGACATTTCAAAATACATTTCTTCAATTTAAAAGCACCTCAGATTATACTTTCACTGAAGATATTTTTCTAATCTCTTTAAATAATCAAAAACACTAATGGAAGAATATATAACATATATTATATAACACTGTAATACAAGATTCTTCCTTCTCCTAGAAGGTATCCCACCAGAAAAAGGATAAATAGCAGGCTTGCGTTGCCTAAGAGAACCACTATTTGTTTTGCAGATCTCAAGTATTAATGATAATAGCTGCAAATAAAATAAATCCCACTTGACTCCCAGGAAACGTTCAACATTCGCAACACTCAATTTTTTTTTTACTTGCAAAATGAAGACCTGAGACACCGTGACATGAGCCACTGCAAAGCTACTTGTACTGCTATCTTGAAAGTAAACCTGAACATACTGGTGTAGACTTGTCATAGTCCTAGAATAATGACAAATAAAAAAGTGTTTAGACTGTTTCCAATAGAATATGGAAACAGGACAATTGCCAGCTCAGCTGCAGTCCCTTCAGACATCAAAATTCTATACTTAATAACAGCATAATACTTTGTTACATGATGTGACTTGAAGTCTTACGACATTGAAAGGGTTTAAAAATTTTTATATGGAACTAAATTTATTAATAGTGAATTCTGTGTCAGTATCGTGCTGATTCTCTAATCAGCAAAAAATATGTTTAAGAGCATGTCCTACAAGACTTAACAGGAATATTTAGTTAAAAGGAACCACAAGCACTGAGAGTATTAAATTGGACTTTGAGTTGTCATTTTCTGAGGGTAGTTTAAAGAAAGCTAACAAACATCAAAGCGATCAATCATGTCAGCTCTGGAGTGGAATTCTCCTTGCCTCCTTTTTCTGTCAACTTTGTGTGTATTAAGAGTATCATCAGACGTGACGGCCTATTCTCTCACTTGCAGGCAGTTAAGCCAGAAGCAGCTTGGGGGACTGACAGGAGTAACTTTAATATGAAGTAAACAGAAGAAGAAAACTGGATCCAGTGTTTAGAAAATTCCCCAAGAGTGTAATTATTTGTTTGCTTATCCTGGCAGAGAAGCAGAGAGATCGTAAGACTGGTCAAAGGTCTTCAAAGAGACTGGAGAAATGGCAAAAAAATGAACTACTCTTTGTAATTATAAGAGACAGCAGCACTGTTTCTCAGACCCTTCTCCTGATTTTAAGTCAGGAGCCCAATCTTTTCAATTTTCCTTTTCATCAATAACTATTTTCATCCTGTAATATAAAAGGTTTCATGCTGTTGTTTGATGACATATCAAGTCCTCCATTTCTGCCTGCAGAAATGTACTATATGTGTACCTCTCTATCTATAAAAATATTGCATCTGCTGTCTACATAGATATGGCCTGGAGTGAAGAAAGTTCTCTCTAAGCAATTTGTAAACTTCAAGCTTTCTTCTTCCTTTTCAGTAGTGAATTACTCCTCTGCCCATGGCCCAATACTGCATTTCAATGTTTTCTGCTGCACAGGTGGAGGTATATTGCTTTGTCTAGATTTATACTATGAGCTATTTTTTAATTAGAGAAGGTGAACTTGTAAAAATTCTTAAAGTGAATTTATTAAGAATTTGATTTTAATTTATAAGTGAAATATGTGTAGTCTGTCAATTTTATGAAGGACTTCTTTTCCTGAAGAGTTTTACAAAAAGATCTCTATAAAAGGGAAGTAATTATTTTACCTTTTTAAGAGAAACATCACGCTACATTTGATGCTATTGCATTTGTCATCTGCTTTCATGAATCAAGCCATTATCTCCAAGACATCTTTGGATGAACTAGAAATTAACTGTACTACAAAATCACATCATTATCTCCAAGACATCTTTGGATGAACTAGAAATTAACTGTACTACAAAATCACATCTCACTTAGTAGACATAGCTTCTTCAAGGAATGCCAATTCAGCACACATAGAAAAAAACTCCAGTTTGGTTTAACAGCACAGTTACATTTTATAGTATGTGACAAAATATGTGAGAAACTCACTCTGCATTAAAAATAAAGGAAGCTTCTAATCATCAGTTGTGTGAAAACAAGAACCAAGGGAGTCCCAGAACTTAGGTACCAGCAGCTGAATAAAAAGAAATATAAGCCAAGGGTTTCTGGAGCTTGATGGATATTTTTGAATATCTGGAGTTGGCATTGCTCACTTTATTCCACATTTAAACTATGATAGGTCCACTGTGACTATCATGTGTTGTATCTAAAGCTTACTTAGCTGCCTGGAAAAACCTTGTGTTATGCTTGGGAGTTACCAGTTATAACATATATTTCTACTTTGAGTGGGCAAAACTAATTTGGAAGATGTAATTTACTTTCTGAGGTTTTTTTGGTGGTAAAAGGACAGATATTTTTTCCTACTCAAATACACTGAAAAGACCCCTACCTTTACTTTTTTTTTTTTTAATAGAGCTACTTTGCTGTATTATTCATTCACAATTATCATGATGCCACAGAAATTAAGGAGCAAATCTAGCAGGTGAGTTAAGAGGATTGGAGACTTTCTACTAACACCATAACTGGATACCCCCCTGTGACTTGCTTTCAAGCATTCCAAGGAGGCTTGAAACGGATCCATAGAATTCAAAATTGTGCAGGGGAAATTATGTTTGCACTTGTCCTCAGATCCTATGGTCTTCTGGAAGGGCACAGAATTATGCAAACACCTGTTGTTGCCCTTTTTTGCTTTCTTAAGGGAGATCCAGAATTAAACCTACCATGAAAGAGTAATGGAGCATTCAAATTCAGCCAAGGAAACCATAGGAGGACTCTTACAGAGTGTTACTTGGTCCCCCAAAAGGATGGACAAAACATCAGATATTTTTGGTCTTCAGAAAAATCAGCACATACACCCCATCCCCAACCACAGCATCATGGAAACATCTGGAAGGACTGATAATATTGAAAGTTAACCATTTTTACAGATAGGGGTAAGATACTTTTGTATCAGTAAAGACTTACTTTTTAATATTTCAAGCTGAGATAAAAGTTTCAATAGAATCTTAGTGACACTGAAAGCAAGTTAGACTAAATGCTACAGTTAACGCATGGTGTTTAGAGATGCTTATAACACATAGTTCTGCTGCTTTAAATACACACAGACAATAAAACGGAAATATTTCAAGTGTGCACTGAAATTTTATCTAAATTGGAACATAATTACTGTCGCTGAAGAAGTCTCATTACTGTTAGTGCTCAGTAGGTCTCGTCTCTTTCTCCCTGGGGAGAAAACCAATGGCTGGAGAATGCTGTAACTAGTGTGGCATCGTACTATAATTAGCATAGAGTTTTCTAATATTAGATGTATTTATTTCCTAACTTTGTGGGAAGAAATTCAACACAAGTGTCTTTTTGAAAACCCTGCTGTGCCAGCATTATTTGTGTTCTAATATTTCCTAACAGCATTTTCCAGGTATAAATAAGACGTCAAATCTAAATTAACACTGGAAACACGACCTGCCCTGCTCTTTTGCTGCAAACTGACAGCTTCGCTGCATATGTCAAATGTGAACCGCCGTCCCAACTAACTAGAGACTCAGGACTGGCATATTGCTGAACTGCAAAACTTACTTACAAAACGTCACTGTAAAGAACAAGGAGTCCCAAACAATTCTATAAACTCTATTTTTCACTTCTTAATTCATTTTTAAAAACATTTTTCACAGTGTTAATTCTTAAAAATCGGATTTCTAGGCCCTCACAAAGTCTTCCTGCTTCGCAAAAACATGGCTATCAAATAGCCCTCTTCCTCAGAGAACTAACTGCTTTTCCCACATCTACTTCTTTCACACTGCCATTTGGATTCTGCTTTGCCCCTTCCTTCCTCATGATCATAGAAATACCATAAACAACCTGAGATAAACTGCAGATGGTTATTTTATCAACCACTCCACAAAAACTTAGTATCTGAAAAGCAATCCTGTTAGTTTTTATCATACCCTTTATAGAATGGAAAAACAAGTTGCCTTCCTCTTAACCTCCTGGTTAAGTAAAGGTTATAGTATTTCCTCTTCATTTTCTTTTTTTACTAAGCAATTATTGTTAATGAAGCCTTTCCTCTCAGTAATTTCTCCTGAACTTTATCCTGTTATGTCCTAATCTTCCCCAAAGCACAGAGTCTAGAAGCAGAAACACTGCTTCAGCTGAAACCCTCCAGTGCCCTTCTCTTAAAAATTCTATGTAAAATCCTTCCAAAACAGGAAATAAATCACAAAAACTAGTACAAAAATAGATAATAAAAGCAGAAGAAAGACGTTTTTAAACCTGTGTGTCTTCATTTACCAAACTTTACTTATCTTCAGATCACCAAAAAAGAGGTTTCTAGTTCAAATGGACTAAAAAAGATCTGAGAAGCTTGAAGACTTGTAGTTTAATGCTTCATGTCAGATAAAAGTAAAGATGAAAACCTGCTATTCCTTTTCATGCAAATGATAAAACCATATTCTCCATGGACCCCAAGAGAAACCGGAAGAAGGAAAGCATTTTGGAAAATCATGCCATCAAATCAATAGAAAAATAGAGGATGATCAAAAACACTAAAGACTGGCAAGAAAATAAGATGAACTCTTTTCTCATGTTCATTTTCATTACCACATCTTACGTATCGACTTATCAGTCATGGCTAAACATAGTTTATGCAATTGAACTGAAATACCTTTTAGCTCTTAAGAGCGAGAAACTCATCCATGGTCCCTTTCATTTGACAAGTGAATACTTGATCAGCACCTTAGGTTTCAGTATATTTCCAGTCCAGTGGCCAGGCTCTAATTTCCTCTGCCATTTTGCCTTTTCTCTCTGCTTTTCAAAATAAGATTTCTGCCTATACATACCACTGCAATTCTTCGCTGATCCACTTTTTCAACAGCATTTTTATTTCATACAGGCAAGTTAACACCATTACTGATTCTCATCCAGAAAGGATCTATTTTGCTATAGAACTTGGAGGACATTGGTGTTGGTTCCTGAATTAAAGTTGAATGCAAGTAACAGGAGTAGAAAGGGAAGTAGTAATTCACAGGTTGGGGCAATTTCGGTCTGCCCTGTCTTCCACAGCACTTTTAAGGTTGCTCCAGGAGCTGCCAGAGCCTGGTGGCAGTGGGAGTAGCAGTGCATTGGCATATGGTTACAGAATACATATGTATAGAAGTCAACACTATTTCTAGGTGAAGTGAAGGGTGCAGTATTAAATCAAATGTGTCTTACCTCAGGTATTAATACAGATGGCAGCTATGTATAGGAAGTAGCCATTTACTGAGGTGCTAATTGAAATACTCCTCAAAATAAACAAGAATAACAACTCGTCATTACTGTAATTATTCATTTCTGTGCCAGTCACTTTGCCTTCTCAGAGTACATTAATGTACTTTAGCGATGGCAAGCACAGCTGAACAAACATCATATTGCACCTGAAAGTACTGAAGCACAAAAAATGAACGCAGTATGCATACTGATGGCTCTGGAATAGCAATATGAAGTCATTACTGAAAGTCAACAAACTAGATACTGTCATGTGTCAAAGTCTAAGTCATCCTTCGGAAAGATATGCATAATATATATACAAACTGCAGTTATTTATCTAGATAATAAATGTATTGGCCATGTAGGTTCAAACATCTGGTCTGTGTGCAAATATGTGAATGCCCAACAACTGAGTACATATATATTCCGTCCAGAACAGAGGTATATATATTTTTGAAGAGTTTCAATGATTAACAGTTGCACTACTTCATTCACATTCCATATTTCTTATACACGTACGGCTTATTAACAAATACAGAGATGGAAGTTATCTCTGTGTATACAGTTCTAGAATTCAGCAACCTCATGGTGTGGGAAAACCCATTTTTGCACTACCCATTCATTGCACTAATTCAGGAGCAGCTTTTGAGTAACTGAGTGACCACATATTTTTACTGCAGCCATCTATTGCTCAATGGAAAGCTGACCTTGCTTTAACTCTCTACAGCCAAATACCATTCATGAAGAGAATTCCATCATTAAGATTTCTGTGGCAAATTTTTTGGGTTTTGTGTATGCAAGGTTGACATTGCAAACTGAACATTTTTTACCATTGCAATATTAACAATTTTACATCCACTCCCATTACAAGTGTAAGCATATACTTCACTATCTGTAAACACTGTCTATTGATAGATGTTAACTTTAAACCTCAGTGACTCTGGTATTTAAACAGAGTGATACAGGCAAAAATGTACCTGAATTCTATGATGCAAAATGTGGAGATTCCACAGAATCAGTATAGGATAACAAAGAAAAGAAACATTTTTTATGATAATGAAAAGGTCATAACAAATATTTCTCACAGGTCTTTTATCACTTCTCTTTTGACAATGTAACTGCCTAAATGAAGTTGCATAACATCAGCAGACCCATATAAAACAAACATGTCATGTCAACAAATGACAGCCACCTACTAGCAAACACTGTGATAGATCAGAAATAATACAAGAGTAGGATGAATCCCTGTGGCATTTCCAAATTAAACCCACCAAATATTGACTGGGAGCAATTTGGAGCAACCACCTGGTCTCAGTATATTAAGATTTTAAAATCTCATCATAACTGAGCTAAATAAGTGCAACATATGTTTTGCAGGTGTAGCCATATCCCAAAAATACACTTGAAAAGAGATATAGTAATTCTTAATTGAAGGTTTTGTGGCATTGGGAAAAATGACAGGAAAACTGTAGACACATTGGAAATCACCCTTGCCCTTCTCTTATGGTAAGACTTTTAATATGTTCTCTTCTTCATATAAGAAGACAATTTACTGCCTAGTATATCAAGACAGAATATACATTTCAATATCAGACAAAAAGATGTATGAGTTCAATGTAGCTTCAGTTTCTGAAATTCCTTAGATTCCTCTGAAAATGTCTCCTGTAACTTAATTAACTGAAACTCTTAAACATACTTGTACTGAAGCCACTACATGTGATTTGATCCAAATAATAATGAAGAGGAGGGGAGAAGGAAGAAAATGTCTTTCACCTAAAACTACTAGACACTTTGTTGATCCTTAATCACACCACCAAAAAAAGGACTGTCATTTATTCCAAGAACTGGAGTCCTGATTTGGCCTGTGTTAAGAGCGTTGTTGCTCTGTTAGGTCCTAGTGGAGAGATGGACCCAGTATCTCCTTACCTCCACAATATGCTGGCTGAAATGCGTGACATGTGACAACTTTACATCCTCCTGGACCAAGGTGTACATTTGCCTTTACCCATACCAAGCTCCAGTGGGCAGTCCTGTGGGATTGTGGACAGAAAAGTGCTCTGGGCATCTTTCCACTCCCAAATGGAGAGCAAAGCTACTCTGTTCAGCCCTGTACAGACCACGAGGCACATTTCTGACAAACATGACAGGTATGAGGAAGCAGACCCCATCAGTAATCATGAATATTTCTCACAAGTTGTTTAGAACATAAGGGAACAAATTTCTGACAAATTAGGAGGACAAAACTGAACTCAGCCTCACCCCCACATGACACTTTCATAATCTGGGATGAGAAGAATCACAGAATGGGTCAGGTTGGAAGGTACCACAGTGGGTCATCTGTTCCAACCTCCCCGCTCAAGCAGGGCCATCCCTGAGTGCACTGCACAGAATTGCATCCAGATAGTTCTTGAATATCTTCAGTGAGGGAGACTCCAGGACCTCTCTGGGCAACTGTTTCTGTGTGTGGTCACCCACACAGTACAGAAGTCCTTCCCCCTGTTCAGGTGGAACTTCCTGTGAATCAGTTTCTGCCTGTTGCCTCTTGTCCTATCGCTTGGTACGACTGAGAAGAACCTGGCTCTGTCCTCTTGGCACTCCCTGTTCAGATACTTGCATAAATTAAGGAGGTACCCCTCAGTCTTCTCAAGGTTAAACAGGCCTAACTGTCTCAGCTTTTCCTCAAAAGAAAGCAAGGAAGAGAGACCAGCAAGAGGCTCACTGGCTCTCACTGGCCTGGCCAAATTAGGTGACTGCCAGCAACTCTGTATCACAAAAGCACTGCTGCCATATCATTTCACTTCACAGAGACAAGCTGCGTTTAAACTGGAAATATATGAAAGCATTCTCAAGAAGGAAGCAGTTTGTTAAGCTGTTGGTTAATATTTTTAATTTTTCTGAAGCTTTTATTTAGTTACTTAAAATAAACTCCTACGCATATCCTGCCCAAGCTGCTCTATCAGCGAGGAGTGAGTGTGCCATCAGGTTTTCTCTGCCAGTCATGAAATTGCTCTATTAAATCCTCGTGCTGGTGTGGAAAGAAGAGCCTGCTCCCAAGCCTCTGAGAGCGGGCTCTCTGCTCTCTTCTTGTCGTCACAAGCCTTTTAAGCTGACACTGGTTTTCCCTTTGGAGGTGAAAGCATTCCAGCACCATGTGATAGGCTACTAAGCTCGCTTAGGGTGCTGCGAGGAGCTGACAGAAGAGCCAAGCTTATCAACTGGTTATGTTTCCTCTTTCCCACTAAATTTTCACACATCAAACTCTGGCTGAAAAGCAGGGAACGTGCCAATCTGCAAAATTTCACAGGAAAGAGATACGAACCCTATAGATTAATGTACCGACAGCCACAAAATGCATTTTTAACTGTAAAACAACTTACAACAACTTGACTATGTCAAGTCCTCCCATTAGTGATCCAGTGAACAGTTATTACAGCAGTTTCACTTAATCAAAATTATGTAATTCCATAAATTTGCAGTTTAGACATTTTAATGCAGAAGCTGGAGACATTTTATGCGTGGGTGTGCCTTTTGACACTGATGCTTCTGTTTCATTTCTGCAAAATAGCATCCTGCAGCCTGTACTATTTTGCATCCATTTCTATCTCCCAATGACTGTTTTTAGCCCATCAACCATATTTCAAGATGACCCACTGCATCCTCTGCTTGGATTAGCATCAATTTGTGCCTCTTCTTTCTTCTGTTAGGCACTACCCACTGTAAAATGGAGAATTCAGAAGCGTCTTTTATGCATTTGGCTATTTATGTTGATTGCAACATCGCCAATTCATCTAACATGTACTGTACTTATCACTACACATTGCTAAACTAATAGAATTTCATTGTTTTGGACTAAACTTTGATGTTAAATGCTGTTTGTCCAGATATATGCCATGAATGTACATCTACAAAGCATTAAAATAATTTTCAGAGTTTTGTAACAAAGTAACAGAAATTCTGCAAATATTTCATTATGCCATTTTTATGCAAATGTTCTCATTATGCCATTTTTATGCTTTCATTTTCATATCTGGTGAGCGATAAGAGTATATTTTTGTCTTTTGTTCGGTCATCGAATGTTAGCTGGTGAAGAAATCACATAGCACTTTTCAAGTATGTTAGCATTGTATCATAAAATTAAGATGTGTGCAATAACCTGTGTGAAAACCTAACCTTGTAGCTCATTTTTTCTTATAAATATATTCGTATATAAAGAAATGATTGCAAGAAGAAACTAAGTTACCACATGCTGGAAGATCTGTAAACAACATATTGAATGAAGAATCTTGAAAAACAGGATCTGTGCAGCCTTTAATTCCCCAAAGCATTCATTTCTGAAGAAAAACTGTAGCTCAGAATGCAATGGAATCAGAGGTTGATCGTCTCCAAGCTACATATATCTTGTAATCCAAATTGGATGACTGATGCTGGGCCTTCTCCTCACCACTGCAGTCCCTGGTTCAGTATACATACACAAGAAGGTTTTTTAATCTGTTCCTATAACACCTTTTATCCTGTTGTCCATTCTATCACACCATGCCACAACATTCTCAGTGACCTTTTCTTTTAAAACTACTGCTTTGAATGTCTATGCTTTCTGGATGGTCCACCTCAAAAAGTATCTTGAAAACATCAGGTTTTTTTTCCTTTTCTCACTGAAACAAATGAACAGTAATCTCTCAATAGCTCACACTTGATATGCAGCAGAATTACTGCCTTATTGGCAGAACTTCCTAAAATGGGAAGGGCCAGCTCAGGCCATTTCAGTATTTATAAAGCCCTATTCGAATTAATTTCTTCTAGGCAGAATTAAAGTGGCAAGGTGAAAGCTGCTTCTAGGCTGACATTTCTAACCAAGACATTTAAAAATACAGTGGAATGGAGTGAAAATCAATCAACCTTAAAAGTGGAAAAGCTTATTTGAGAAGACAAATGTGAAAAAACTGCTGCAAAAAATTAAGTTAGTACCTCACAAAAACATGAAAAGGTTACAGCTGGAAAAGCAGGTGGGGAAACCTTTTTACAGGGTCATCACATTGTATTCTAAAGCCTGCAATTACACCAGGTACAAAGAAACCTGCAGTGGTACAATAGTGCTGAGAGCTGCAAAAATGGCTTAGGAATAATCCTAATTAAAGATCATGTTCATCAGATGTCTCCCCCAGCAAAAGTAACTAGAAGCAAGCTTCTAGGCACCAAGATGATGAAATCTTGACTGTACAATAAGCAAACTTCAGTTTGCTCGAATTGTATTTGCTCTCGGTATTTACAAAAATGTTTGGATTAATTATCACCTAATGTAATGAAATTTGGCCATAACTATGCAATTTTATTTTTTAAACAGTAGATAATCTTAAAAAGCTAGTAGTCCAGAATTCAAACAACAGAAATTAAATTTGTTTCTAAATTGTAAAACTGCTCTAGTTCTTCACAGTAAGCCAAAACCAATTTTAAATCAACTCACCTTAAATGTTAAAAGCTGCCAAAAATGCATCTCCAGAATTTACTTTGCTCACTTTCTAACTCTGCCTAAGTACAGCAGTTATTTAGAAGGATAAGCTCAGTTATGTATACCGGGTAAGAACTGTAATAGCAATGTACAATTTCTCTTCTGATTTCAAATATAGATGTATAGGACATAGCAGAGATCCATTTTGTTCATCAGAATACGACACTGCATCAATAAATGGTTGTCATGTATTTCAGGCAGGAGAAGACAATCTGGCACTACTTAATAGGGACTATTTATTCTAAATTATACTAGACTTGCTCAGAAAACTTGTTTATATCTTTTGTGTAGTAAGATATATATAATTTATACTTTTAAATTGTTGTCATTTCCTTCTCTTAAATGAACTTATGTATTTCACTTGCCATTTTAGTATTACCAGTGGTCATGCCAGTTCAGTAAAAACCTCTATAATTTTAGTATCACAAATCTCCCAAGAACTAGTTTGGATGTTATGGCATTCTGTTATTTCCTTGAAAATGTTTCCCAGCTTCTAGTCAAAAAGCATAGCATTTTGCTTATCAGAAACATAACATCAGTTAATACAGCTTATTCAGCTCAGATTCAGAGCTCTGGTTTAATCCTCTAAAATAACCAAGATACTGGACTATCTTACTGAGTTAAATTTAAAACCACTAAGTAGTAAGAGTGAATTAGAAGGTATCTTTTTGATATTCTGTATCATTATGCCAGGCAGTACAAGGCTCTAAAACAACACCTGACTATTGATATTATTACCTAAAATCCTATTTTCTAAAAGTGAAATGGAAGATTGTTTTGATTTGCTACGAAGTTCATTCAGGGCATCCAGATATTTATGAAACCACTGTCTGTAATTTGATGAAAAACTGGTGTATTCTGAGAACACATTTTGACCTACAATTTGTATCAACTGCTATTATAAACACATTTACAAATTTCAGGGCAGAAGTCTACTTACCAGCTTACAATCAAGAAAATCTCTATTAAAAATGTATGGCAAGAAAAGGAAACATAGCTTCCTGCATGAAATCTACTTTGGCTTCAGTTACTTGATATTTGTTTGTTCTCTGTGTGCTGTACAAAATTACTGAAGCACGCAGAACTGACACTTTGCCCTTGGGTGCAATGGAATGACAGATTGAATGAGTAAATGGAAGACTCGGAGCTTCCTCCAAAGGGAAAAAATAAGCTACTTAATACTTTCAAAGCCTTTTCAAGTATCAGCTTTTTCTGCAAATCAAGAGAATAATTATTTAGTGAACCAACTTGAATTTCTTAAAAATGCAGGGAGCATGAGGGAAAAGAGTGGGACATGGAACTCATTTAGTTCTCCCACAGCTCTGTCCGCCTTCACCAACACCTGATTTTAACCTAAGGCTACACAAGTCTTTTGTTTGTGTAAGGAAACACAAGTTGCATCATCACCTAATGCACCAGAATGCTTCTTTCTGAAGCCTCACAGATGGAACCAATAGACGTGCTTCACCTCCAACCACTAATATAATATATTTTCACCCTTCACCCTAACTTTAGGGACTCTTGCAAAGCACAGTAAAAGCAGAGTCAAAATTTCATTTAAATCAGACTGCAGGCTCATACCAATTTACAATTTCTGTAGGAATTAAAGACGAATTGCAATAGCTCAATACATACAGGGTTTTGCCGAAGTCAAATACCTACCTAAAATTCACTAGAAATAGCACAGAGCAGAGGTTCAAACTCTTATCCCTGAATTAAAGAGCCTTCTTTGAGCCATTTTAGACTTTCAAAAGGGATGCTCTAAAATATTTGAGTGTTTCTCAGTTTCAATTATTTTTTTTCCTCTTTTCTCTTAGGTTATATTTTTTAGATATTTGCTACTAAGAATTTTCTTCTTTTTTCAATTTATGAATTACATGCTCTTCATCAAAACAAGTAACAAATCGAAACCCTTATCTCTGAGAATAAAGTAACGAATCTGAACTAAGGATGAATCAGAAATATTAATTTATTGAGCTTGTTGATCAAATGAGAAAATTAAAGAAATAGGTAAGCACCCCTGGGATTGTACTCTTATGGTCTCATTTTAGGCAGCTATTTTGAAAAGCAGCAGATGATAATGCCAACAAGACTCATGCAAGAAATAATCTTTTTCTTAAAGAAGATATACATACATCTTTTGTATAGCACAAGGAAATTAAGATATGGTCACATTTTAGTTGACAGAAAATTTGCAGGAAATAGAAAGCATAGGTGTTTTAGGACTGTGAACCAAATATGGAAAAAGCAAAAACTAAGGACAGAGGAGAATAGCAGAAAGAAATCCTGAGACACTTTTCACACAACTGGATGTCCCACACTTGAAGAAAACTGCAGCTTCACTAGAAATATTAACATGAAACAACATTTCTTCCCAGACAAAAGCAAGAAGGAGCTGTAAGGATTTCCGAGGGCTAACTCATACATTGAAAAACGCTGACATGTATTAAGGACAATCTATAGCTAAGCACAGACTCTCCTGAAACAGACAGTTTTGACCTCTTCTAGGAAGAATTGCCAAGAGAATTGAGGTTGTTCAGCAGTGCCTGTAGTGACAGGACAAAGGGCAACAGTTTAAAAACGAAAGATGGTAGATTTAAATTGGACACGAGGAAGATATTTTTTATGATGAGGGTGGTGAGACTGTGGAACAGGTTGCACATAGAAGTTGTGGATGCCCTGTTGTGGATGTGTCATGATTTGTGGATGTCCCATGATTTTGGAGCAGTATCTCTCATTGCATGCTTTGCCCTAGACCTGTATTTTTCCCGTGGCAGCTGTTATTACTCATGACTGAAGACAGGATATGGCATAGGCAGCTAAATGGACTTTAAACCTGATAAGATGCTGCTGTCATTATATTCTTAGCAATGTCAAGCCCCAGTTCTATCAGACTGAACTGTTCAGTGTCATTAAAGACCACCATACGCACCTTACTCCTCTCAGATTGCCAGAGCGAAGTCACCTTTCTGTTGCAATAAAACAACTTGATCTGCATGATGAAAGAGACAGAAATTCCTTTAACTACTCTATTATAGAACACCTCATACCATGAAACCATACCTCCAAAATTCACCAGCAACCAAAAGCCAAAGGTCAGACAGCAGGAAACCAGGGGAGAAGTGTGACTGCACAAGTGTCCTCATACAGAGGTTGAAAAAATGAACCTATGGTACACAGGACAGGCTGAAAAGGCAGCAATGGCATTTCAGGCAAGGAAATTGCCTGCTGTTTGTTCTCCGTGCATTCAGAAAAATATGCTTTCTGTATCCTCTTTGCTAATAAACAGAGGATCATTAAAGTGATAGTTGACTCTCATAATCTATTTCACCTCCAAGGAGAAGAAGCTTGGCAAGGGTCCAATAACTTCCCTGAGTAATTTTGCCATCAGGCAGCAGAACTTTCCAGAACATGAAGTATGATTCGTGTATGAACATACAGAGTGTTCCATTAGAAGGAAGGCACAAAAAAAGTTAAAAAATCACACAGCAAAGTAAATGAATAAAACCAAATAAATAATCAGTGTATTTTTAATTTTCTGGTTTTCCTTTTCATTTTAGGTTTGTGGTTTTCAGTGGTGCTCCGTGCTTCAAATCTTTATCAGGAGAGTACAGTTCTTCCTATAGTAAATAGCCTGCTGACAAGAAGCTATTTTTTATTAGTGTTATTTCCCAGACTTCCTTGGAGTTGCCTATGGAGTGAGCATCTGTGGTGGTTTGAACCTGAACTTGATGAACAGCCATTTAGACCAATAGCTCTTCTCGAAATTTACATATTTAAATCCCGTGGAGATGCGGGAACTTTCTCTTACTTCCCGCCCTGGGACAGGACACAGGGCCGCCCGCTCGGCCTGGTGGGGGCCGGGCTGGGCCTGCCCGGGCCTGACTGGGCCTGACCACGGAGGCCCAGCAGGGCTGGGGCCATGGGCCTGCTCCGTCCTGGCTCAGTGGGGGCCGGGCCATGGCCCGTGGCTCCATGCGGGGCAGCACGAACTTTTCCCCGGTGCGGCAAAACGAACTGAAACTTTACACCAGAAACCAACTCCAGCCGCTGCCCGGCAGAGACCATGTGACCAACCAGCTGCAATGCCCAGGCCTGGGTAAGAGTAACCCCTTCAGTGCTGTAAGCTCCTCAGAAGAAATGAATCCTGCAAACATCAATCCTTTCCCAGGTCAGA
>VZTD01005870.1:2144877-2177275 GCA_013397725.1 Rhagologus leucostigma
ACCCCATTAGCTAAGATTGAACCCTCGAAGACAGATGTTTGTTCTTGAATAGCTCATCCTTAAAACTGTACCCTATTAGCTAAGATTGAACCCTCGAAGACAGATGTGGGGAAAGCTGTAAATAGAGGGAAGGGACTCACACATGCCAGCAGAAAACCACCCCGGGCGTCTGTTGTGCTGTGACTGTGGAAAAGCCCCATAGCATGGGCAAAAGAGACTCCTCTCCCTAAATGGACTGATGAAAGACCATTATAGAGGTGGTAAACTGACTGAAATACTCCTAAGTTTGTGTCTTTATGCTCTAAGTGGGAGGAGGCGGGAGGATGAGGGGAGAAGTGTTCTGAAGGTTTATTCTGACCCTTAATATTCTTTTTTCTTTTAGTTCTGTTAATAAAGTTCTTTATATTCTTTAAGTTTAGAGCCTGCTTTGTATTCCTCCTGATTCTTATCTCACAGAAGGTAAGAAATGCGAACAAACCCACTACAGCATCCAAGGATCTTATGTTTAAAAAGCCTTGGAAAACAGAAAACTGGTTGATTGACTTCCATCAGGCAGCAAATTATCAGGGACTGAAAACCAGCTAAGACTACACAATTTATCTCAATTTATCTCAATTTTCACTTCTAAGGTTTAATTCTGTCACTTTTCAGATTTGTTGTTCAAGTGCTGATAGAAAAGCCCACAGGCAAAGCAGAACACACAATTCTGCCAGCTTTGTTCCATCACAATTATCTAATCAAATATTTGTTCACTCATTCATCAACATTTTTAATCTTGTAATGAAGACACTGCTAAAATAGTACACCCAGAAGTTTCCTCATCCTACCTCCTATTAAAAAAACCCAACAACCTACTAAGATTATTGGTTTGAAATCTGGGTGTGTCAGACGGAAAACTGCAGCACAGTGAAGACAAGATCAAACTGCTCATTCTTTACCTAAGATTGATTAAGTAGTCTATAAAATGCTTATTTTTAGAAAAGAATTCCTAGCAAGGACTTCAAACATCAAAATATGGATATTTTTTGTCTGATGTGCAAAACATATCCTGCATATAAATACAACTTGGGCACATTAGAATACCCTTAGAAACAATAAACTCATGCACTACCATCCATAACAGAAGTATACAACACTCATGAGAATATATACTGTTACAAGCTTTCTGGAAGGGACTTGCAGATTCAGAACTATTACACAGGTGAAAAATTATGAAAGCTTCTCACCTCCAAGCACTTGACCCTAGCTGGGATATTAAACTCTGGATTTCAAAATGATAAAAAGTAAACCCTGTGTGAGGATTATGATGCACTGCTTGAAGAGAATAAAAGCTATATCAGTTGCTGCAGGAGAAAAAAAGAAGAATGCAAGAAAGTGTTTTGTCTTTGACAAACTTTGTAGTATATTCTGCTGTGAGCTTTCTACAAATGCATAACTACATAGATACGCTGGTTCAGCATTAAAATGACACTAACACAGGTACTACAGAATTTGCTCCCATTCACATCAACAGCAACTTGGGGAATAAGGTGCAATTCACCAGAATTATAGGACCAATCTGACTCCTTGAAAAAAACCTATTTTATCTGTAAGAACAAAAGCATTTTACTCTGATGTTCCCATAGGACGGAATATGTAGCACAGATATTAAATCTGTGCATTGTTGTAGCTCTGTAAGAGACTGAAATATTATAGTTTATGACTTAAACGTTTTCATGAAGGACCTTTTCTACAAAAGCTGCATAGAAGACCACCACACCCTGCATAGGGCTCTGAGAGGCCCTGGGCCCGCTGGCTGATGAAGAAAAGATGAAGTAACAACTCAGGGCTGGGGACATTCACAAAGGATAAGTTTAACACCTCCAAGGTGGAGACCACAGCCCCGGGGCTATCAGCTGGCCAGGCTCACACAGACCCTCGCACCAAAGGGTGGGGGAGAGAGGCCTTGGGTGTGTGTTGGAAAAACCTCTGGTGAGAGGCGCAGTGACCGCCCATCCTCCGCTGTGCAGAGGAGCCCAGCTGAGGGGCCCTGCACCCGGGGGGAGCTCACCCACAGCAGAGGGGGTGTCATGGCCCATCAAAGGGCCCCCCAAAGGGGTCCCCAGACCCTGCACCAGAGCACCAGAGATAATGCAACAGACCCTCAGTGTCGCAAGGGACAGTGCNGACGTCGTCAGGACCCCTGGATGGGTGATATGCCGCCATCTAACCCCTGTCACCTCTCCCTGTCCCCCTACCCCACACGCACACCTCTTTTTCTATTTCTTTCTTTCTTTCTTTTCTCTTTCCTTCTCTTTGCCTCTCTACTGTTAAATAAAATACATCAATTTTTTAGCATCAACATTTAATCTCGTTTGGTTTTAATCTCATTTTTGGGAATATTTTGAACCTTCTAAGTTCTTTCTGGTTTATGCACAGAAACTTAGCTTTCTTTGCTCTTCTGGATCTAAACTGGATCGTAACAAGCTCTCAATACAGACCACTGTCTTAAAGCTCCTTAAACATATCAACATAAAGTATTTTTTATCTATTTCTTAGATGTGGTAACATATGGAGATAAAAAGGGAAAACAACAGTCCTAATACAAAAAGTAAAGAAATGAAAAATATGTATCAAAATGGTGATAAGGGTGTTTCTTATTCAAGAAACAGTGATTGAGAATACTAGGCTGAACCCTCCAAAACTGGTAAATTAAATATCATAACAGAGGACAAGAAGATATGAAAGAGTTTAAGAATAGTGGAGGGATGAAATTCAGGACTTCATCAGATCATGTTCTTATGCTATGTATTTTTCTAAACTAAATGAAATTTTTCTACAGCTTTATGTTTATACAACTTGATGGAAAGAAATCAAGTTCATTTTCATAATGAGAACCAGAAGAAATAACGAGATGAGTTCTTTATTAAAATTTACAGCTACAGACAGGACCTCTGTCACACCACCTGCACTGCTGATTAGTAGGAATATGCCCTAGCCCAAAGAAAAAAATGCCTCAAGAAATGTTTACACTGTGTATGCGACAGAAAAATCTTGCAAAGATCCTACAGAGAAAAAATGCTGCCACTAATTTGGCAGCAGCTTTGAGTAGCCTGGTCTAGCAGAACATGCCTCTGCCCATAGCAGGTGGAGTGGAACTAGATGATCTTCAAGGTCACTTCCAACCCAAAACATTCTATGATTCTGTGATTCTAATTTAAGAACAGTCTACTTTTATATGCTTTAAGGACAAGTAACGGTGCTGTGTCATAGGCACAAGTAGCTACTTCTAATGCTAGGAGAGCCTACATGCTTTCGAGAAAGCTTTGGGTCTGAGGAGACTGTGGGTCTGAGGAAGCTTTCCCTTTGCCTTGTTCACTCCTTGTTGCAGGCGAGGGAGCACAATACTCATTTTCATCAGGACATGACATCAGTGCTCTATAAGAGCACTTACCAGAGCTCTTCTGGGGCATTTGCTTCAGTCACACTCCAAGTGTTTCACTTTGATGTTACTCGCTGAGCAAAGGCAAGCTGACTCTCCCAGAGCTCATTCAGACCAACAAGAGCAGAGCAGACAACAGGACACTCTGAAGTGCTCCTTCTCCAAAAAGCTGACCTTCAGCCCCATGCAATACTAATTTTCATCTGGGTTGGACATACCAGGACAAAAGACATACCGCAGGTGTGGATGGAGGCAGGCAGAGGTCAGCCAGCACAAACAAGGTCTGTGTAGATCTGCTAACACAGCACTGATTTTCAGACAGGAAGGGTGATGGGGAGGTGGGATACATCCCCTGAGCCCCAGCAGGGCTTCTCATACTGTAGCTTATGAGTACCAGATGTGAGGCTCAATTCACTTAATATTCAGTACTATTTCTTTTACCACACAGGGACTTTCTTTTTTATTATTATTTAGGAGTAGAAAAGAAATACGTATGTAAAGAGCAGAGGCAGTAACAGTAAAAAATTGGACATCAGAGTATTTTTAAGTTCTCACAGAATTTGTAATTTATATTAATTTTTTTTGTCTCTAATTCCAAAACAAATGAAAATTAAATCAAAGTGGTTTTCAGTTCTGTGTTTTGAAACCAGAATACTTAATAATTTTTTTTGCTTCTTAATTTTTCTTCTCTACCATTTCTGACACCTGTACTGGTTAAGCACCTCAAAAGCAAGCACAAAACCACTCATAGTATTTAAAAGATTTTCATTATTATTTCTCAGTGTTTCTCATTGCAGTTTTAAATTTATGTCATTACTGCCAGGTCAACGGTACAACTGCATGGACAAGGAGAGCAGTAGTTACTGTGTTGTCTGATGGCCATGCTTTTTTTCTTGCTACAATGAAACATTTAAATCCTATTATATTAGAGAAAAGGCAGTATGAAGGGCGTTAAGATTGAACCTGTAAAGAGCAGATGGCCTTTTTCATAAATTATAAGATCACAAGGAACATCTAACTCAGGCTCTAGTGGGTAGGTACTGAACAGCTTTCACTGCTCTTCCCTAAGCCAGCTAGCCTTACAAAAAACAGGCTGTGGTTGGGGGATTTGGCCAAAAAGTTTCCTCCTAAGTTTGCAGACTTCAGCCTTGATCTACAATAACTTAAGGTGTCTCATAATATCTTTATATAAGTGAGAACAACAATTGAATTGTCTCTCTCTAGCAATTTTCCAAAATTTTGCATCCAAAGCCATGCACCAGAAGAGAGGAGTCAGCGACTGCTTGCACGTAGGAGCTTTTTTCCACATTTGTAGCAGCAGCTGCCTATGGAAGAGTTCAGGAGAACTAAACTGATCCGACTCCCTAGTCAAAGCTCCACTCCTGAAACTTCAATGAGTAGTCAAAGGATTGCTGCTATTTGCACAAGGGTGAGAGTGCACCTGAAATTGGTGTATGTTTAAATTGAAGGAAATAGTGACAGTGTAATAGCACTAAAAGGACAGAAAGTGAAGAAATTACTTTGTAAAGCTATTCAATATGAAATACGTAGGATTCTTAGAGCACCACCCCAGTCCTTCCCCATACTATCAAAGGTCTTAGCCAGCAGCAGCTGAACAAGATGCTCAAGGAAAGACAAAACACAACCTGGAAAAATACTGGCATTACTAACAAGTGAATTCAGTCACTTCTGGACTCAAGAATGGTGAGACACAGAAGAAAAAAGAGTTTATGAATGCCCTTAAAAACTACAGATTTAAGAGCAACCTAGCAACCCTCTAAGTTTTATGTGATAGAAGTTATACGTGTATTTTATGATAGAGGTAAATTCTGAGGAGAAATGCAAAGAAGAGTAAGATTCATGAATGAAATATAACACTCCAAACATTATACAGATACATCATCTAGCAGCAACTCCTCTTGTAAACTGCAGTAGGAAACCCAGTGTAAGATGATACAAGAAAACCCTTAAATCAGTAAAAATTAACATTTATTGAAGCATGCATTAAAGGCACAGAAAATTTAGGTCATGCTTGACTTCAGCTATGGCAGCAGCAAATAAGATGACCAGCAAAAACTTAGAGTCAGAATGAGAAATGAGACAGAATTGCCATGTGCTGAAGGAAGTAAATGACTTTGACAGATCAAAAACAAGAGATTTGTTGCCTTTTAAAAATATTGTATTAGGAACTGCTATATTTTGGTCCCATATAGTTTAAAAGGATTTTAAATGTGTAACACTTCTTTGCATTATATAGTTAAAGAAGTGTTTGTGTTCATAAAGATAGAAGGGTTCTGCCCTGAGACATTGCTCCCCCTAAAGTGCTAATGTAGATTCCCACTTCCGTATTGGAGAAGCTACTTCTTGGAACACAGTTTCCAAAATCATAGAATCTTAGAGTCATTTAGGTTGGAAAAGACTGTCAAGTCCAACTGTTAACCTAGGACTTCCAAGTCCACCATTAACCACATCCCCAAGTGCCATATTTACACAGGTTTTAAATACTTCCAGGGATGGAGGCTCAACCATTTCCTGAGGAGCCTGTTACTGTGCTTGACAACCCTTCTGGTAAAGAATTTTTTCCTAAATCTAACCTAAACCTTCCTTGGCACAACTTGAGGCCATTTCCTCTTGTCCTACCCCTTGCTATCTTGGAGAAGAGACCAACCTCCAGCTCACTACAGCCTCCTTTCAGGTAGTTGCAGAGAGCAATAAGGTCTCCCCTGACCCTTCCTTCCTCCAGGTTAGACAATCCCCATTCCCTCAGTCACTCCTCGTAAGACTTATGCTCCAGACCCTTCACAGCTTTGCTGTTCTTTGGACACACTCCAGCACCTCAGTGTTTTTTCTTACATAGGATGCAAGACATCCCAATAGCTGGGCAACCAGATGACAATTCTCAATGTTCAAATTTAAGGTCCTGACAACAAATAAAATTATTTAACAAAAATAATCTATGGATTCATAATGCTGCCAGTGTACCAGTGTTTTTTAGATAGAAAATGTGCCAGTACCCCATTTTGAGTTAGGCTTCAACCAATTTACTGCACATTTAATATTTAAGCCAAAGTTATTTTAATGTATTTCAGTGAACATTTTTTTTTCTGGGGCAGACTGCTTGAAATTCATAGGTTTCCAGACCAAACCTGGAAGTTAATGCAGATGACATCTACAAATACAGTAATTTTATGTGACTCTCACATGAAAAAAATGTGCTTAATTAAATTCAATTCTAAAAATTATTTGTTCCATTTTAGGCCTTACCCATCTAGTTCTCAGTCACAAACAAATTGAGTATCTGTACTGTGGGATTAACATAACCTACACAAGGGTCCTTTTTAAGAACCAATGTGAAAACGTTAAGATTACTAAGCTACCCATAATTCTTACATGTTTAGAGACTCTTTTCCTTCTTTCTGATATAAATTTATTTTCATTCCAAGAAATATCAAATACATACTAAATTAATCATGGCCTTCACTTACTCTTTGATTTTAAGCCATACATGTAGAGAAAAAAAAGTGTGCTGACATAGAATGACACTCATGCCTTAGCAGAACGTCAGCACAGGGCTTTTACAAGGCCTAAGAAAGAGGGATTGCTATGTAAGAACAAATTTTCTTCATTCGGTGATAATGAAAGTACTAAACCTTGGAGACTGACTATTTATTTTAATAAACATTCCTGACAAGGGCGTATGTCAATCAATGTTCAGACCATATTGCGTTAGCTGTGATCTTGTCATTCTCATTTTATGTGAGGATCTGGGGTGTTTTTTTCATTTTTCCAGATCCTAGAATCTCTGATTTTCTTTAGGAAATGGGCTATCCCAATCTGTTTTCCATTTGCAAAGGTGAGTTTTCAAGCACTATACTGAATAACTGCCGCCTAAATTGTATTAATATATTTAAACGAACCTTACTTATTTCATCCCTACACGCTTACTGACTACAAACAATTTGCTCTGTCCACATGTTCTTAGAGCACAAGAGGTCTCCATCCTGATGTGTAAAAATTCAAGCAAGGGAGACTGGAAAACAAAATGACTGAGCAAGGATCTGGTGCTCACAGTGACGATTAAGAAGGCAATGCACAGCCACAGGAAGCAGGGGCAGGTGACCTGGGTAGAGTATAGGGATATGGTTCAGAAGTGTAGGAATGGGATCAGGAAAGCTAGGGCACAGATAGAACGGACTTGGCAAGAGAAGTGAAGAATAACAAGAAGGGAATCTATAATTCATAGGTCAAAAAAGAAAAGCCAAGGAGAGTGTGTCTCGTGATAAATGAGCAGGGAGAACTGGTGACAATGGACATGGAGAAGTCTGAGGACTCTTTACCTTATTCTTCAATGGCATCAGGCTTCCCATGTCTCTTAAGTCCCTGAACCTCTAGGTAGGGCTTGGGGTAGCAAAGTCCTTCCCACTGTATCTGAAGAGTAGGTTTGGAAGTACTCGATGAAATTGAATATCTACAAGTCTAAGGGGCCTGATGAGATGCGTCTCATGGTCCTGAAGGAACTAGCTGATGTTGCTGCCAAGCCACTCTCCATCATGTTTGAAAAGTCATGGTGGTTAGGCAGAGTCCCCAGTCACTGGAAAAAGGGAAACATTACTCTTGTTTTTAAAAAGGGGAGAAAAGAAGACCCAGGGAAATACAAGCAGTGAACCTCACCTATGTGCATGGGAAGATCACGGAGCAGATCCTCATGGAAGCAATGCTAAAGCACGTGCAAGACAAGGAGGTAATTGAAGTCAGCCAGCATGGCTTCACTAAGGGCAAATTGTGCTTGACCGGCCTGGTGGCCTTCTGTGATGGAGTGACTGCAATGGTCAACAAGGGAAGACTGACTGATGCCATCTACCTAGCCTTCTGTAAGGCCTTTGACACAGTGCCACACGACTTATTTCCAAATTGGAGAGAGATGGATTTGAATGGTGGACTATTCAGTGGATAGGGAATTGGTTGGATGGATGCAGCCAGGGAGTTGTGGTCAATGGCTCTGTGTCCAGATGGAGTCCACTGACGAGTGGTGTCCCTCAGGGCTTTTTCCTGGGAGTGATGCTCTTCAATATCTTTGTCAGTGACACAGAGAGTGGGATCGAGTGCACCCTCAGCAAGTTTGCAGCTGGCACCAAGCTGAGTGGTGTGGTTGGCATAATGGAGGGATGGGATGCCATATTGGACAAGCTTAAGAAGTGGGCCCACAAGAACCTCATGAAGTTCAAAAAGTCCAAGAGATAGGTCCTGCATGTGGGTCAGGACAATCCCAGACATGAGCACAGACTGGGAGAAGAACTCATTAAGAGCAGCCCTGCAGAAAAGGGCTTGGGGGTTCTTGTGGATGAAAAGTTGGGCATGGGCCAACAGTGTCCACTCAACAGACCAGAAAGCCAACTGCAACCATGGGCTGCTTCAAAAGCAGCGTGGCTAGCAGTTGAAGGAGGTGATCCTTCCCCTCTACTCTGATCTTATGAGACCTCAACTGAAGTACTGTGTCCAGCCCTGGAGTCCTCAGCACAAGAAAGATGTGTACTTGTTGTAGAGGGTCTAGAGGAGGGTCACAAAGATGATCAGAGGGCTGGAGCACCTCTCCTGTGAAGACAGGCTGAGAGACTTGGGGTTGTTCAGCCTGGAGAAGAGAAGGCTTAGTGGACACATTATTGTGACATTCCAGTACCTAAAGGAGGCGTAAAAAAGAGGGAGATGGGGATAAAACAAGGGGTATGGTTTTAAACTAAAATAAAGGAGATTTATATTAGATATTAGGAAGAAATTCTTTATTGTGGGGTAATGAGGCACTAGAAGAGGTTGCCAAAAGTTTTGGGTACACCATCCAAGTGTTCAAGGTCAGATTGGATAGGGTCCTGAGCAACCTGATCTAGCAGGTGACATCCGTGCCCATGGCGAGATGGGGTTTGGAACCAGATGATCGTTAGGGTCCCTTCCAACCTAAGTCATTCTATGATTCTCTGATTCTGTGATTCTACTGAGAGGTGTCTCTGCCCATGGCAGGGGAAGGTTGGGACTAGATGATCTTTAAGATCCCTTCCAACCCTTAACATTCTATTATTTTATGTTAGTATATCATAACTATATGATCTGATAACTATATCATACTTATCAAACTTGACAAATAATGCACTTCTCAGATGAATGAAAGTTGAGTGCCTACTGAGGACAAAAAGTTATAAAACAACATGTTAATGAAGCAAGACATTTTCTTTTTTTTAGCTTTCCTACCTCTCTAGAGCTTTCCTGGTTCTCAATCTATGGCAGCATGGTATCACTCCCCCAGCTCTATTTTCACTGACTGTATATTCCAGGTTGTATTTTCCAATGGATAGTAATTTGAAGTTGCAGGACAACATTATTAATTGACAATTACTCTTTTTAGAAGTTTTTATGTAATACTTTCATAATTGATTAATCACAACATAGATTCTACTGTGAAGAGGAAACAAATGAACTGTGCTTTGAAAAAGCTCTCTACATCCATATAAAACAAGACAGTCTTTGCTTGTATAAACTTCCTTGCTTATTAACTTGCACAGCACATGCATAAACATTCTTCCTCTGCATGATTCAATGACTCTGAATTTTAATAGTCCCTTTAGGTAGAACCACTGTAGAGAAAATGATTTAAGAAGCAAAATAAAAGTCAGTGAACAGTGATAGAACTCGAGGAATTACAGCTGATATTTCAACTGAAGGACTTTTTCAGAAACATGCAATGTATGAGGACTGTATGCATTCAAGCAAGAATGTATTCTTGATACAAAGTCTACAAAACATCTACCCAAAATTAATGCAAGTACCTTTAAGTATTTGTGACTTTCCAAAAACACTGACAAAACAACAATAACAATTTACTTAGAATTTACATTTACATTTGCTAGAAGGCTTTACTCTGCAAGCAAATATTATCAAACTGTCAAATTAATTCCTTGAAGACCATCCAAGACTATCATTAACTGCATGAAACAGTTAAAAGCAGAGTCTTATCTTCTGTGGGAATGGTGCAGCCAAACAACGAAGGTCATACATTTAATCCCTAACATGACAGAACATTGATATGAAAAGGCTCTGTGTGACTTTTACTCCGCACTCAGTTTATTCCCTGTTGTTATCCAGTAATTATTTTCACTGTTTTTTTTTTTAAACACATTCTCTAAGTATGCATTTAACTTGGGACTTGTGAAATGGCTAAATATAGTCGCAGGCATGTTGCCTGGTTGCATGTTGCAGAAGTGTGACATTTGGTATCCAAACTGTGATAATATGGAAAATAGAGAGAAGAGAATGATTAGAAAAGATTAGGCACTGCAACCTAAATAGGACACTACACATAACACACCTGTATACATTAAAGGTATACATTAGATAGGATGTATAAATCCTTTTTCCTTGCCTCTCTGCCAGTTAGGAGGTTACAAAACAATCTGTGCTTGAGTTGTTACAAAATACATACAAACAAAACAAATATCAAGTTAAAAATGAAAGAATAGGATGCCTTTACTTATGCACAAATGGGTTTTTCTGGATTGTTGGTCAAAAATTATAATAGCTATTAATTGTGCATAGACTGCAGAGGTGTCCTAGTTTTTAGGCCCAAATTATAAGTTGTTCTATATTGATTAACAATACACAACTGCTTTAGTATGTTTTCACATAGGTTCCACTCTATAATGGAAAGACAAAAAGCACCAATAAGAAAAATCCCAGTATAAAATGTTAATAATGAAACCCTAGCTCTACAGAATATATTTTCCAAACAGAGGAAATCTTCACATGCCTTGGTTTTTCTAGTATGAAAGTCCAGAAAAAATGGAATCTGCTAAATGGAAGCCAAATGAACTTCATGCCCCTGCACAGCCTCCTGCCCAGCACCTTCCAGATCTATTCCAAGGCCTATGAAGCACTTTGATCCCACTTCAGCAGTAGTTCGAATAATATATTCTGTCAAGTTATGTAATTTTCAAAACAAATAATATATCACATATTTGGTTGCAATATTTCCTACTGTAAGTTAAAGTGGTCTGCAAAAACAAATATTATGAAAAATGCATATAACAGTTTTTTAGTCTGAGATTATATAGCAATAATGTAAAAGGTGATATTGTGGATTTTTTTATTTCAATAATTTAAAAAGGGATGATTACAGACCACCGGAAGAGTACTCTGAATTGCAGGTTCTTAGGACTATTAATATCATGTGTTAAGAAATAGTTCACTGCACTTCAGAAAAATGCCAGACTTGCATTTCTGTATAGTAAATTGCCTTTTAAGGAGAAGGATTTTAAAAGAAAGATCTGGTAGTCTTTTTACCCTGATGAAGTCCAGCTATTTCTGTATTATAACTAAATTTTCTCTTGCTAAACAGGAAATGTGGGTTTCCCCTTAAAATCTGTTTTCTGACATAAAAAGGCAACCCTGAATTCTGTTATGTAACAGACTGAAGCAATGGCAAAAGCTCTGGTCTTCTGCAAACCCGTTTCTCCTGTCCCTATAATCCAGGACAGGCGATTCTCTTGCTGTTAGGTCTGGCTACAGGATAAATTTCATAAGATAGATAATCCTTTTTTAGGGAAAGAATCATCGGTACCGGGATGAAATGAAAAGAGAGTAGAAAAAAGCGTTTGCTGACAGACACAAACAGTTCAAGGAGGCTCTCCTGAGACTGGCAGCACTTAGTCCATACTCCTTAGCTCCTGAAAATGGAGGAGGATGGAAAGCAGAAGCGTAATAGGTAAATGGGGTCTTTCAGGCCAAGGGGAAAGTACATAAGTAAAATGCCTACCAAACACTTTCCTCTTCTCAAAAGCAGAAAAACACACACTGAGGAGGTACCTCAATGAAGAAAACCCCCTTGTTTAAAACACACAGAGGAGAAAGAAGACATATGAATACTTTCTGTATGTTGTCATTTAATATCACAAACCAGGGTTTGCAAATGTGCACCACATGCCTTCTAGTACTTCGCATGGACTAAAAAATGTTCTGAGAAATATGACTGACTGTGAAAAAATTGAATATTCTTAATATTTCTATGCTAAAGAACATGCGCAGTATAAAACATTGATACTGCAGATCTGATTGGCTTTTTTAACTTGTGTTTTGAGAACAACCAAAGGAAATGAAAGACAAATTTCTCTTACTATGACAAACTGCTTTCAGGTGGATTCTTGTGCGGTTGTAATTCTTTATTCATTCAAGAATACATGGATGAAAACATTACATAATGTAACTCATATTGGAAAACCACACACAGCCAAAAATAAGTTCTCTCCTTAACCAAATGTTCTTATTTTTGCTCTACAAAAAAGCAGCCTACTATTGAATAACAGTAATTTAAAAGACTCCCATTCATTTAAAAAAAAAATTGAAAAAAAATCAATCACCTGATCTCAGCTTGATGCCAGTGATTCCCCTGGAATTGGAGAGAGGGGCACATCTAGAGGTGGGAGTAAGGTAATCTGCCCTCATCATTTAGAGATTTAGTCAAAAATATTCTTTTTTTGCTGCTATTTCGACAGCCTAAGACAGACCCCAGACAACTATCTAGACTAAGCCGCCAATTTTGGATGGGTTACCTTGGGTGAGATGTACTCATCCTTAGCACCCTGACTAATGCCACTTGTGGAAAAGATTTGAGAATGAGAATTGAGAATGAAAACTAAATCACGAAAGTTATTAAAGAGTATTTATAAGGCAGCAAAATAAACTTCTGACTGCTATTAAATTGTAATTTCAGAATTGGTGCAATAGGTAGCGCCATCACATTTTAACAAAAAGAGCAACTGATTTACAGGAAAAGATAACATTATATGCATAGAAGAAGAATATTCATAGGTGTGGTTATTATACAGCCATCACTACAATTTCTTGGTAGCACATAATTTAAATTGTGACATAAATACCAATATACTATAGTAAGCAATTACATTTATCAATTACATTTCTAGCCCAATTTAATGCTCATTCATGCTTAGATAAATAGATGATCCTTGGCTGTCCAAAGAATAATAATTTCTGAGTTAACACCCTTCCCAGTGAGTACACATCTCTGCCAGCTTTTACATTATCCCCCAAGCAGAAGGTCAGCTATCACACCTGAAAACAAAAATTGCAACATTAGCATTGACACAATCTATTTGAGGGCTAAGTGATGATGGCAGGTGAGAATTAATGGTGCTCAGCAATAGATTTCCCAGAGAATGTCACTCCCTGTAGAGCAAGCTTTCTTTGGTTTTATCAAATAAATTACTTCCTCAACCATGAGCCCACGGTACAGCATGAGAGACAAGCATGCCAACGGAAATCAGCAGTAGCAGAAACACGGTATTAATTGAGCCCTGTCAAACATCTGGATTTAATGGCATTGGTGGAAGCAATGAAAGGCTGTTAGTAGCCCACAATTTTTCCCATTGCCCAGAAGTGTTTCAAACACTGCAGACTCCAGCCTTATCTGATAACGAAGAGACACTGATCACTCAAGTTTTGTCACCTGCAACAAAAACGCCTTGCTGAGACACCTATTGTCCCTCTAAAACTGCCATAAACAGCACATGTCCCCTTGGAGATCCATCTACTTTCAGGACCCTCACATCACTCCTCACACGCAAAAGTGTAACTACGTTGTATAATTACTTACCAATGAGTTGGAAGACATTACTAAGGTACCTTGGTCAGGCTTTTACTATTCTGTAAGGGTAAATTCATCTTTTTTATTTTGCACAGTGCAGGTTTCATACCTGCAACTCTGAACTAAAAAGATTATCTGAATGAGATTTTTTTATTGTGCTATTGCTAAGTTTTTATAATTAACCAATTAAACAGGTTCTGCACCAAAAGAATACCTTATTTTCCTAGCTATAATAAGATTTTTTTATTATTAAAAAAGGAATATATGTCAATATAGCTACAGAGATTCAGAGATCTAAATAATATTTATTCAGTCCTGTACATGGAAGTCCCATCTTTCATATATTTTGGGGGAGTCGGGAGGATTACAAAAAACTGCAGGGCAAACTTTTGAAGAGATTAAGAGAATCCATCTAAGTTTAATCAGGATTTGCCAGAATAATATTTGATGTATAAATAATTCAAGTTTGAAAAATACGCCAGAAATTTGCATTCTCTTTCCCTGTAAGAAGACAACACATCATTCACGCCTCATATATCTTCCCTTGTTTTAGTACTGCTATAGCTGTGAATAAGACCATAAGATAATATTATGCATTTATAAGGGTAGCCAACACTAGTAATATATCAAAGTCAGAAATTTTTCCTCCTTCTGGACAGAGGTCCAGCTGCTCAACAGAAGACATTTTGTAAAGTTAAAAACGAATTCCGTATCATATCTTGGTAAAAAACAAAGCTTAAATTTATTCAAGATTTCCTCACAGAAAATAAATAGGTTTTTATTTCTCAAACATATATGAAATGAACAGTCTGAAGACTGTGTAGCACTACAAATTATCAGTAACTGTAATGATACAAACTACTCCACCAATCCATTTCAGTCATTCTAACCAAGAAGGATCTCTGCTGAAATACCAAAATTGTTATGAAGAACCACAACACAATGATAGTTTGCATACAATTAGTAAATCAAATGGAACTGCATTGGAGACAGAACAGGAAAGCAGTTGTCTACTGATTCAATAAACTGCATTTGTCATTCTCAATTTGTTTTACATTTGGATTTTAATTACAAATCAAGTACTTAATCTAAGCTGAAACCAGATAATTCAATTTATGCCAGGTATGTGTTTCCAGAAAGTAATCAGTCTGGAAGGGTACACAGGAAGGGCAGATGCAGCTGCCCAGCCGCAGCTCTGGTGAGACCAGGCTGCCACCCCGGTGCCAGCTGCCGGGCTGTGCCCTGCTCTCAGCACCCCTGTGGGAGGTGCACCCAGGTGGAGGAACTCCTCTCTAAGTGGCAGAGCTTTGGGAGGAAGAGAATAGGTTGTTCCCCAGGGCTCTGTGTTGGGGCCATTCCTGTTTAATATCTTTATAAAGATAAATATCTTTATCAAGGTTCAAGGTATCAATGAACAAGGTGACCAAGTGCACCCTCAGTCAGTTTGGAGATGACAACAAGTTAGGTGAGAGTGTTGATCTGCTGAAGGGCAGGAAGGCTCAGAAGAAGGATCTGGACTGGCTGGATAGATGGGTTGAAGCCCACTGGATGAGGTTCAACAAGGCCGAGTGCTGGATCCAGCACCTGGGTCACAACAATCCCACGCAATGCTACAGGCTGGGGCAGGACAGCTGGAAAGCTGCCTGGTGGAAAAGGACCTGGGGGTGCTGGTTGAGAGCAGCTGAACATGAGTCAGTGTGTGCTTAGGTGGCCAAGAATCCTGGATTGTTTCAGAAATAGTGTGGCCAGCAGGACTAGGGAAGGGGTCATACTCCTGTTCTCAGCACTTGTGAGGCCGCATTTCGAATCCTGTGTTTAGTTCTGGGCCCCTCCCTACAAGAAGAACACAGAGGTGCTGGAGCATGTCCAGAGAAAGGCAACAGAGCTGGTGAAGGGTCTGGAGCACAAAGCTTATGAGGAACAGCTGAGGGAGCTGGGGGTGTTTAGCCTGCAGAAACGGAGGTTGAGGGCAGACCTTACTGCTCTTTTTAAGTACCTGAAAGGAGGTTGTATTAAGGTGAAAGTCAGTCTCTTCTCCTAAGGGACATGCGACATGACCAGAGGAAATGGCCTCAAGCTGTGCCAGGGGAAGTTTAGATTGGATAATAGGAAAAATTTCTTCATGGGAAGGATTATCAAGCATTGGTACAGGCTCTCAAGGAAGTGGTTGAGTCCCCAGTCTGGGAGGTTTTTAAAAGATGCACGGATGCGGCACTCAGGGACATGGTTTAGAGGTGGACTTGGTAGTGCTGGGTTAATAGTTAGACTCAATGATCTTTTGAAACCTAAACAATGCCATGGTCCTACGATCAATTTCTTTAAAAATAAGGAAACCACTGAGAAAGTAAATGCAATCAAAATAAAATACCCATACAGAGCTGTATATATAATGACGTGCTTCATACAGGAAACATTTAATTCAGAATTTAAGAGCTAAAAATTATTGGTATTATTGATTTTTTTTTTCTTGTTCCCTGACAGCTAACCAATTACTCAGAGAAGACACACTACATGCACACAATCTTACATAGTATCCTGTGCAGTAAAGATTTGTAATTGAAAATAAAAAACTCACCATATTGTTGAACGCTACAGTGGTCAGGCAGTTCGGGATGAGTAAGTTCGCGTAATAGAAGAATATCAGGATGCAGCAATTATTTTCTGTTTTCTCAGATACTCAGGCTATTGACATCTCAACAAGAGGTCAATTCGCTATCCAAACAGTCTCAAGGTATTAATTTGTCTAAACCTAAACCAGATGCTCTCTCAAATAAAGTAATTCCTGAAACTATGTATGCCCTGTTACATCTGGTGCATCATGCTTCCCCCACAGCACAGGCTTCTTTGCTTATTGTTGCTCTAAGACACTAATGCTTGTCATTCCACTGAAAGAAATCTGACTGGTGTCAGCAAATATCAAAGAGTCAAAGCCAGATCAGAAACCTTGCTGCAGGACAAAGTTCATCCTTGTTACAAATTTCCACTAAGAATGATCCTACATTGGTCCAATGGCATCTGCACAGAAGTGCTGGGTTTAGTATCATATCCTGTTTATTTTCTCTGACTTAAAATACCTGCATCCCCTACAAAGTTGCTTAGATATATCCCTCTCATATGGGATTACTTTTGATCTTACATCTAAGAAGCTCTGTAGTTCAAGTCTCGTTTCGACCCAGTGGTGATACATCTTTCTTGATGTCCTACTGACTGCCTTCAGTCCTGCCTAGCATTATTTTGCTTTTGGACAGAGTCCACACTGTATATGAAAGAAAATATGTTTTGACCTAATCAGTCCATTTTGTACCTCCTGGAACAGCTACGTTCCACGAGGAGATGGAACATATATCCTCAAGGAGATGAGGCAACACACTTTCTGAGTTACATTTCAAACTGAATAAATAGAAAGAAAAATTATGTTTATTTGTTAGTTTTACAAAATGCTTGGGGAAACTAGTTACACATATATGCATAAACATGCATATATCATGTAATGTAAAGAAATGGGATGTAACAATTACATTCTGTGCAAGTATTTCTCAAACTCATTTGGCCAAATCAAGAAGTGAACTTACTTAGTTTATCAGAAAGCAGAGTAAGTCAACTTTCACTGTGTTAAAAACCTCATTTTAACAAGGTCTACCCATCAGAAAGCAGTGCACTCTCCAGACCAGAGCGCATTTTCATGCAGTGCTCTGAAGCTAAAATCATAGCAGCCTTATAGGAAAGCATGACACTTCTCTGAGGCACAGAAGCAAATTAGAGTAAATCATTTGAATAGCTGCATTATGAAGCTATTGATATTAGCAAGTCCATATATTACTTTTGCATCACTTACGCTACATTATTACTTGCTCACTTACGGAAACCAAAAATCCCAGTCTGCTAACATCGCACTTTCATTTTCTCACTCATTAACAAAAAAGAATCCAATTCTTGGACACTGAGCACCTTCACCTCATGTACCTGCCGAGAATCTTGATCTTCAAAATGTAATGTATTTTAAAACTGGCTTAATTTTAATTTTTCTTCCCTCAATGGATATCACAATAAATGCTTTTTCTTTTGAACTTTGATAGGCTGCGCAAAGAAGACACACAGCAGTTGCCATCAGTGATTTGTCTAAAGTACATATGACTTTATCCCCATGTTGGACTTGATAGATCACATGGAAGTTCTGCATGATAAGTATGAGAAATGCAGCAATCTCATCTGTGTAATTTGTATTCTGGTAATGTGTATTTTGTAAAGATGACAAATAGGTTTTATATACCAATACAGCCTGAACAGTATTATAACCCTGTTATCTTAATAATGTCTCAGATAAACAGATTTCCAAAATATCTATGAAATATCAACCACTATATAAACATTTATCTTTATATTTTATATTAAACTCAATTCACTTTTATACAAATTATATCCATTTATATTCTGAGTTTGTAACAATGGGCTGATACAGGACTGTTCTCTTATACAACACAAGGTAAGTTTAAAAAACTGTTAAGAAGGACACACAAGTTTTAACATTAAGTGTTAATAAGCATAAGCAGACTACTTATTTTTCTACATTAATTGTTTCCACGTTGTTAAAAAAAAATAGAGTAAAGAAAGAGCCCCAAACCCTCAATATTCTAGGTTACTACTCTGTACTTAGATAGTGTTTATCAGATGGCATTTGGATTCCTGGAGTCTTATAAAACTCAGATTTGTGAGTAAACAAAACTCAGGGTAGAATTCGACTCTGATTCAAGGAACACAGTGATCTTCCTCACTCATGGGTGAGCTTTATTTTGCTCTCTGCAACCATCCTATTTCAGATAATATATCTTAAAAGTAATACTAGAAAATTGGCTTGCAAGTAATACTCGTGCTGATAACAGATCCAGTTTATAGGTCAGATGTATTCTAGCCACACAGACCCTGAGAAGTGAAGCGTAAAAAAGAAAGAAAATGGATCATTTCTACAGTCAGGACTGCAGTGTCCAGTGACAGCAAAATTACTGCTTGTACTGGTGCGTGACTGGATGCTTAACATGTTGATATAGCCTCTAATTCAATGTAACTCTCACAAAGGTAAAATTGAGCCAGCCAGACACACTCATCTAAAATCCAGGTTTTCCTGGTGAGAGACAATGGTCTGAAGTGAATTCTTTATACAGACAATACTATAGAAAAACAAGAAATGCTCAGCTAATATATGTACCTAGTCGTATTTCAGGACCGCCCCTGTTCAACATATTCAGATCACAGAGCAGGTCCTGAAACACGACTGACCATTTCTGCTTTGGCGATCAAATCAGTTGCTGAAAGCCCAAGAGACACAGAGCTGTTTCTTAGGTGCCATGTCCATGCCACCTCTGCACACAGGCCTGGTCTTTCAATCTTCTCCCTAACACCAGCGGAATGGAGGTGAAATAACATTCTACTGCAACACGAGTGAATCACAGTCATCTTATTAAACAGATAGGGTGTGAGTACTTCAACAGCAATCTCAAGTAGCTCCTATTAGATCAGAACACTTTTTTGCTGTTCTTACACACAAATAAACAAACACACCGACTCTGTGAATAAAAGAGGCCACTGGGACAGTGCAGCCTAACCTGCTGTGTAACATTACAGAAACTGTCTGATACTACTTCACAGTGCCTTCCATCAAGTCCCACGTCTGAATCAGATGCAGCACACTGCTTTTAGCTCTGCTGCATTTCTACAGGAACCCAAGAGATCTTGGAGAATTTAATGAGTACATTTCAAGGATGTTTGAGCATCTAATTCCCTAAATTGCTTCAGCAATCCTAGACTTAATTCCAAATGAAATCTTTTAAGTTACAAGAATCCACAACAGTGCTCGGTAAATTGTTCCAATGTGTATTTACTTCTGTTTAAAAATACGCACTTTGCTTCCATTTTGAGGTTTAACTTCCATGTACTGGATCTTTTTCGTCATACTTGTGAGTCTCAGAAGTTCAATATTTTGTTGCCTTCCACAGAGAGAAGAGTTTTCCTACTCCAGCCCCTCCCCCAATATTGAATCAAACCAGCCATTATTTTTAGTCTCATTTGAACCAATCTTATGGTTTCTCCCAAAGTCTCTCCAGTTTTCAACAACTTCTTCAAGCCTTAACCAAGTATGTCCTAGAGTGGCCATATTTAGAACAGAAAGGTGGCCTTCATGTATTAGTAAGCCTGAGTAGTGCCTTAACCTGCCACCTGCAGAATCCTATTACAGCTGGTAATGTACCATGCCCTCAAATACCTTTTCAGAATTTTGATTTCTGGGATCACATCCCTATTTTGGGATATTTATTCCTTTATTCTTGTACTGCCTAATTCTTAACCAAAACATTTTTTTTATCTTTATATCAATACAGGGCATACAGAATGATACTTTACATTCAAATTCACCTAAAACATGTAAGCAACTTCTCCTCCTCAGAAGTATTTATCACTTCACCCATTTCTGAATTATTATCAGACTTTACTTTTGATGACTTTATATTCTTTTTTCACTCCTTGAAATTGTCCCGATTTCCAGGATTTGCAAGATCTGAGTTTTAGTTGTTGAAGTAACTTCCTCGTTTATAAAAACGAGGTGCAAATTATTTCATTGTGCTGATTTTCTAACGCTGAAATATTTCTCCTAATTTCTAAAATAACAACAATGCGATGTAATTTCTAGCCTACTTAAACTTCATCAATGCGCTCAGATAGATTAGTGCTTTAAGAGCAAAGGCATTTCAGAAAGCTTCAATAATATGCATGCTTATACATTTTGTTCTTTATGAATGATAGTTTGTTAAACTGTTGGTTTCTTTTCCTTTGGTCTTGAGAACACAATCAATACACCTAAACATGACTGTGGTGTCTCAAACATACAAGTCCAGAATGCTAGTATTCCTTGCCATGGCCCAACCTGTGACTTCCTACTATACTGTCCCTTCCCCAAATCATTAGACAGCTTTTTTAAACTGTGTCTGCAGCGTGCAGACAAAAGAGCTGCAGCGTGTAGCTAAAAGAGCTGCCAAGAAAAGGCAGGAAAACAAAAGGTAAGTAGAAACTACACAATAGAAATAAAACATATTGTATCGACAGTTTAAAATAATATTCATATGGCAGTTTCATATAAAATAAAGCTTTCAGAAGACCATAATTCTGTATTACCCATGAATTGGAAGAGGCTACTAATGTACCTTGGCCACACTTCCACTATCCAGTAAGGACAAATTTATCTTTTTATTTTGCACAATGCCCGTTCCAACCCTCCAACACTGAACTAAGAGGATTATCTGAATCATATTTTTTTATTATGTTTTTGCTGTACTTGTTATAACCATATAAAAATACAAAGGAAGACCATATAAGGACAGATGTGCTTCCTACAACCTTTCCAGTGTGAGGATAAATGTGCAGTCCTTGATTGCATGAAGCCATCAGGAGAAGGTGAGATATTTATCATTGTGCCTGTGTCTACTTATGATGTGCAATGCAAACCAAAGAAAGGCATCTTTCCCTGCATCAGGAGCCTAAAACCAGTGCCAGTTCCACATGTCGGTTTGTTTCTAACAGTGGTGAATTATTTCAGGAATATGATTTTATACCATGGGAGTAAATTGGATTTTCCACTGTGCTCAACTTGAAATTTTTTACTGGAGGAGAATGACGGCAATACAAGAAATATTCCATTTCTCAGAGTTAATGGTGTCATTACTTTTTGTCCCACCATAAAAGCTCCTTACAGGTATCCACTTCCAGTAGTGTGCACGTCCAAAAATAGCCATTCTGAGTGGATTCAAAGGCTCATTGAGCCACTGGCATAAACCACAGTGGCAGTAGACGCCTAAAGAAAAGTATAGAAAAGCATAAGAAGGTTGAATAATTCTGGTATTTCCTGAGCTAGGGATGACCTCTTCTGAGAGACCTTACAAGAATGTTACCTATCTCTAACGCTGTCATTGCCTCAGGGATGTCACTCAACAGTCATGCTCTCACATGCAGCTCTATTTTGGCTGTGACTTTCACCTGAGGAAAAGAAAGTCACAAGGACAGGTATTTTAAAATGAAAGGATCATTTAGCACTGCATTGGATTAATAGGAGGAAGAGGTGGAATAAATAAAAAAGACCAAGATGCTTCAGAATTTAGTCTCACTTCTTCACCTATCTTCTGCAATGTCATACTTATCAAGGCAATGTGACATGGGCTGGGAATCAGGCAATGATATCTTGAAGTTGCTTTATCTCTCTTTTCCTGAGACTGTTCATCTGAGTTTATCAACCTGTTTACTTTGTTACTTAAATACTATGAAATACATAAATTAATATTTTAAATAAACAATAATTATTTAAAAATAAATAAAGTATTTTGTTTAGTACCTTGACATTTTTTTATATTAAAGCATAAACAAGGGAAAATTTTTTATCATTCTGTTTAAATCCTGCAGGTGTAATGTAGTAATGCTTTAAAGACTGTAAAAAAATAACTGTTCTGAAGGTTACAAAATTTTCTGTTGTTACAGAAGTTAAGGTCAACTGTAGGAAATAGAGTCTTCTGGCAAGTTGGGTCAATTTCCTCCACCAATAGCCTATCTTCCACCAAAAAGAAAGGTTAGTCTAGATGTCACAGGAAGAAGGACCACCCCTTTGTCTAGAATTCAGTCAATAAATATCTAGATGACACCAGCTGTAAAAAGCAGGACATCAAAGATCCATTTCTGAAATAAATTTTGATACAAAATTGATTATAGCTGTGGTGAATTATCTTCTGTTTCTGCTAGCTGTGATGAAGTGACATTTTTTTCAGACTGACACAGAAAAAAAGTCTGTGTCCTTAGCTATATCAAATATCAACCTTTTTCTTTTTCTTTTTTCCTCCAACTTATATATTTAACTCATATAAGCAAATTCATGACAATTTTTTATTACTCAGAGATAAGCCTCTATAGTTTAGTTCTTAATGATTGTTTCATTACTTATAACAGTAATGAAGCTTTTGATTCAATATTTGATTCTGTAGCCCAGCACCTCTCTATCTGCAGTTTTTGATCTTTTGTTCACATATATAATAGGTGTTGGAACTTAATGATCTTTAAGGTCCTTTTCAGCCAAAGCCTTTCTGCGACTCTACGGTTCTATGTCTTCATTTTCCCTTATGCCTACACGGATGATTTGTCAGACTTACGAATTATTGTTGTCACTAAGGTACTTAAAGCTAGTAAGTGTCCAGGAGATTTCAGTATACAGCTCATCCCAAAACATTATGGGTATTCCCTGGACTTCCAACTTGTTCTGGAGGCAAAAATGCTTAAAAGAGTTGTCCCTGTCTTTAATTTTGATGTTTGGTTTTCTCATAAGTAGAGAAGGAGTAGGAATATATAAAATTTGAATTTTGATTTGAAATGTCTTGTTTTATCTAATAGACAGACAAATCACTTGTCTATCTCACAGTCAGTTTAATTTCTTTTCTCTGATTCATAAGCTTTCTATAACTGCTCAGGGAATTGCTATTAAGCTATAATAAGAAGTCCTGCCTAAATTTTTCTTTAAAATACCTCAAGCAAGTCATAATCAATTTTTTTCAATTGCACTAGAAATCTTTTTTTTTCTTTATATTTGATTGCAGTACCTTTGCCTCATCCAAGCTTTTCTGCCTTCTCAGTGTACTTTACCTGAGGCAATTTTCTAATTTTTCTCATTACAGCTGTTACTTTCACACCAGGATTATTAGTAAAATACCTTATGCTTCCCCTTGTACTGCATCAAAGATCATCATATTTTTTAACTGGCAATTTGTTCTCTTTGTCTTGTGTCCTTTTCCTCTAAGGAATAATACTTTGCAGAGCCTGAGACTTCTGCATAATTAGATCATACAAAACATCCGCTATCCTGTCTCCCAGTAAGACAAGAAGACCTTAAGGTTTAAATTACTTCCACACATTCTCACTGTAGAAGATCAATTATATTCCTTTTGTTTGGTCTCATTAAATTTCATCCACACCCCTAACACATTTCATATAGATTCTCTTTATATGACTTTTTCAAAGCCTAGTCATCTTCTCCCTGATGATAAACATATCTTGATTTAATGGCATCTTTAAGTTCTGTATGCATTTCCCTTGAACAAAATTCACAAGTTATATTCATAGAAACACACAATATTCTGAGTTGGAAGGGACCCATAATGGCCATCGAGTCCAACTCTTAAGCAATATTGTCAACATATTTCTCATGAAAATAATTGGACCACACCCTGTTCTTTCTAATAAATGTATCACTAATCAAAACACCTTCTTCAATGACATAATGTTTTCTTTTGTTAAGAGATTTCTTCTGCCCCTACCTTTCATCCTTTTGCCCTCTGCAATACAGAACGGCAAAAAACTGCTAGGAAGCTTCACAGGAGGATCTATATCTTCACTTACTTAAGGACTACTTAGTTTCTGTCATTTTGTATATTCAAATTATTCTAAAATGAATGTTGGGGATTTTTTTGTGTGTGTAGTTCTAACAGTGTATTTACAATAAGAAACACAGTTCCTTCCGCATTTTCTAATACAATCCTCTGTATAGAAAAAATTCCATTACACCTTCTCCCAACACTCAGTGAAAAAAGTCTCCATTCCAAGTAGTGATGCCTTTGCTTCTCATGAATATGCAGGGTTTATATATCAGGAGTGTGTGTGTCTGTATAGATCTACAAATACCCTATCCAAAATATTAAATACCTTACTCAAATTATTAAATGCCCTATCCAAAACTGGATGGATCCACTGCATAGGTGGACTCTGTAAAACACCATAAGAAGAATCAAATTTAGTCATATAACTAAATCATAAATTTGCTTCTTAATCATTAAAAAGGGAAACACCTATATGCAGGTGAACTTCAAGTAAAAGTATAGGCAAAAAAATGGGACATGGCATTGCTGGAAAGCATCTGTCATGATGCATCTGAACTGACCATGTATTTTGGCATTTCCTAATTTTTGCAGAGGTGACTTCACAGCTGTAAGAATGTTCTTACTGCATCATTCTTAATTTTCTCAACCCTTCAAAAAGACACATGGCCAAACCCAAGTGCATAGACATGCATAGGTACAAAAGCCAAAGCTGGTAAGAGCTGTAAGAAACTGAACACTGGGAATGCTGGAGATAACCATTTTACCCAAGCTACCAGGAGCTGAGAGGATAGGGTGGGGATTTTTGTGTGTATGAAAATGCATATGAATATATTTAAGTGATAAGCAAACGTATTACTGCAAAAAACAAATGCCTAAGTTAAAAATCCAACTTTTGCTTGGGAAAAGCACACCACTGCAAACTTTATGCCACCTTTTCAATAAAGTTTTAGAATTCTACAGAAGGCCAAACTGAGGCAAAGCTAGCTGAACTGATCTAATTATTTCACATTGTCAGAAGATACCACTAGTTCCAAGTCCTATTCTGCAAAGAAATTTTACCACTTTTTGTCGTGTGTATGGACCTTAGAAATACATACTTGCAGTGTATAAATACATCTATGTATACTACATATATAACATGCAGAATCATCTCTCTGTCTATCTATCTATCTATCTATCTGTATCTTGTATTATAAATCATCATGAATACAGTTTTATGGCTATGGAAATGTTTCAGCACTCTGCTCTTTTCTCCTCTTAAAATAAATTTACTAAAATACAAAGTGATTTTTACTGCTGGATAATTAGATAACATTCTCATTTTAAGAAACTATATTTTTAAAGTAAGGTATCCATTGAAATTTTTTGCGCCAATGGAAAACAGTGAAAAAGGGTCACTTTAAAGTGACACAAAGAGTATTCTTGAGATGTAAAACGTTTTATTCAGTATCTTAAACTCATGCTCCACACACGAAAGTTTACAAGTTGAAGTACAGTATCATACCTAACTAAACTAAAATACCCATAACCAATTACATGATTAACATATTAATTTAACACTACAATTAAATTGCTTGTAACTGAACTGTAATGAGCCAAATATACCATAGTTTAAGAGTTACTTTTAAAATCATATCAAATCATAAGCAGAATGACCACCATTTAAAAAAGATATAAAAATTCTCCCTATTTCTAGTGCGTGTATGTGTAAGTCTGCCATGTGGTAATAAAGAAACAGGATATGGAACTGATTTTAATTTATCTCAGTATGATTAGCTTTGGGAAATACCAATAGCTCACTATATGTAGTGAACTATTTCACTGCTATTCTATTTGTGTTCCAGAGACTAGAGGTCAGCTTATCTTCAGTATGTCCTATCAGGTCAGCCCTTAGTGTAAAAAAAACCCCAAAACAAACAGAAAAAAGCAAGTAAAAATATCTGTGGAAACTATGGAAAAGGAGGTTCTTTCCCTACCAGAGCTTTTCCAGGCCATTTCAGTGTTGCTTCCAAGCTGCTGCAACCCCTCGCCATGCTTGTCTTCTGTACTTCATTTTTCCCTCTGATCTCCTCCTTTTGTTGTATTCCTCTAGGCCAAATCAATCTTTCCTCTTACATTCCCTACACTCACTCCACATCTCTGGTACATCTAGCTCTATGGGGCTGTACTCAACATTTAAGTTTATATGCCACGTTTTTATGTTCATGTCAGACTTGTGAAAATCATTCACCACAACATTCAAAGACACCCAGTATTAACAGAGACCTCAGCCGGCATCACTAGGTAAGTACAAAGATGGGTTATCATATGTATAACTTTCTAGGCTACCTTCATTTCCATTAAACAGTTGAGAGTTTGCAATCATTTGGCTCCCTGCCTTTGCAGGAAGCAAATCTGGACATAAATGAATAAAAGCAATGCAGAGAGAGATCAAAGAGAATGATCAGAGAATAAGAGGAAAGGACTCACCTCCTTTAGTCAGTTTTCCATTTTAGTTGTTTCAATAGTTAAAGAGGGAAGAGATTTTTTGCACACTCTTTAATTCAGATGTCAGTTCCAATACTTGATGCTTGACTGTTCTGAAACACAATCAAAGTGTAGGAGTTAAAACTACTAGCCTGAAACAAGATAAAATTATTAACATGGTAAGGATCTATGAATTCATTAAAAATCACAGCAATGTTGAGATGTTTTATAACAATGTTCCATGGCAAGATTTTCACATGGTGCCACATCCCTCCTTCCGGCAACAAAAAAAGAATATTTTGATTGTATAATGCTGCATTTGTGGTGCTATCTCTAACTTTCTATTCTCCCTGCACAATGCAGGAAGAGTTTGTCGGTTCTTTTACCAAAAGATACAAAGACTAGTTACATGTGATTGCCTCAGTAAATCTCTGCAAGCACACCTCTCCCCCACTCTCTACCTTCCACAACCTTTTCTCACTCCACATAAACACCATGGAATCCTGCTGCCTGTGTCTGGAAAAGCAGAGGAGAATGCTGAGAAAACCTGAACCACCCAGCTGTATATGCAGTGCTTCCCCCACCAGCATTCGATGGGTAGTGAACAAAATTGCAATGGAAAGTCAGTGCACATTAAAATATATGATTTTTTAAAATGACATAAACTAAAAATACTTATTTATAAGCCATTTTCTGTCTCTCGTAAGGCAAATGATATAACATGTTTTTCCCTCTTATTTCTCCAGTACTACTTACTGAGGCTAACAGAAATAAATGCCTTTCCTCTATGTTCTATATTTGTTCTCTATGAGTCATCTCACTATTTCAAGTTTTGTTTCTCATTACCTAAAGGTCTAGCCTATTTTATTCTGTCTTTTTTCATGTGAACAATTTGAAAGTACAGACCAGAATAAGCGTGAATATTTTGTCTTGTAAATGCAGTTAACATCTCAAATCAAACTTTTACTGTAAAGCATATTAAAAGAGAATATATAAAAAGAGAAAAGATTTTAGAAGAGAAATTAAAAGAGAAAAGATTTTTTTATTATTAAAAGAGTAAAGATTTACAGTTAAGGGTGCTTTGATACTAGCCTTGGACTATACTGAAGATTTATCACTACAGTAACTCGTTTGATGTGTTCTTAAGTTATTTTAATCTCTTGACGTTCATTCAAAGAAATACCTTTATACAACACAGTTAACTATTGGGGGTTAGTTGTCAGAAAAAGCAAGTAAAAATTTTCAGAGCAAAAATAATCTGAAAATACCACAAACTCATGCTTATAAAACTAGAAGAGACCAACCTATCAAAGTCTGATGTCCCACTTCCCAAAGGCTAAAAAACCTCCATAAACTAATTCCTTTGGAAGTGCGATGCACATCTTAGTAAAACATCAAGTTTTGGATTGAAATTCTTCCAAGTAACCACTAAGAGGACAGGAGCAGCCTCTGTACACAAGAGGTGATTATTCCTGGGAATTCCTTGACCTCTAAAGCAGTCAAACAGATGACAACTGCAGCCTCCTCTTTGTTACTGTCTTTATATTTAGTGTGAGTTCTGTTTCCAAGATAAACTAAATTCTGACACTGCTTCAGAGTCTCTGACATTAATGTCAGGATAGAAACACATTCCACTAGTACTCCAATGACAGCACTTCGTGTAGAGCTGGCTTTGAGGGCCTGCCTCTCCCCTGAGGTACATAACTATCTTTAGTGTATTTCTTCTTAATTCTAAAACTAAATTTCCAGTTCTTTCTCTACAGCTGGTCTTCCTTGGTTGGTTGTGCAGGTTTTTTTTTTGTCAGGAGTGGGAGAAAAAAATATGCTCAAAGTAGGAAAATGAGATGATAAAACTACCAGATTGGCAGTGGGATCAAGAGAGAGGTACAGAACCAGAAACTGCTTTTAAATTATTTCAGAAATGCGTAGATTGCCTCTATGCATTGACAGGATCTCTTTTGAGGAAGGCTTTCATTTGCCTACAATATTGACTACATTATAAGCATTTCAGATTTTCCGTCAGAGTATAAAACTGACAGAGTATATTTAATTGTAACAAGTAAACTGGATTGATTTTTTCTTATAACATCTCCTTAGGGAGCTTAAAAACATAAATCTCTAAAGGAACAAATCCTCCAGGTCTTTAGGAGGAGCCTTGAGTTGTAAGGACTTCTCTGAACCCATTGAAACACCCATGTTTGAAGATCTGCTTGGGAACCTTGCTGAAGCTCGGCTCAGATGGGTTTCTCTTAGCTGATAGGGTTCGCTTGGAGAAGAGAAATTTTAACTTGTCAGATGTCTTTAGTGATGACAGAGACACCGAAGGCACGCAATGTCAAGGTATCACCTGCATCACGCAAGTGTGAAGCACACTGTAAGACACCTCCTAAAGTGTAAAAAAGATAAAATTTCAAAGCAACTTTCTGCAAACATGTAAGTACATACGACAGAGTGTTCAGAGATGGCCATGGACTAGTGTGCTTCTGATTCTGTACAAACACATGCACTATCCACGTCAACAGCCCAAAGTAAACCAGCACTGGCTTAATAGTTTTAAAATTTCTTTAATTCTTCATCCGTTTTGCTTTTGGTCTTATTTGTGCATGTCTATGCATGCTAGCCTTCTTTGACCACTTTCCCTATTTTTTTATTTAATCAGTGAGGTACAACCAGAAAAAAGTTCACAAAAAAGCAAGATGATGATGGAATGTACAGAATGACTTCTGTGTGAGGGACAAATGAATAGGGTAACACTATAAAAAAAGAGAAAATTGAATCATAGAAGATTCTGGAAACATAATGACTGGCATGGAGAGGGTTAGTAGAATTATTTCTTTCTTTTTTTTTTTCTCCCTCATTCCGCCCAAAGCAAGAACCATAGGGCATTAAATCAAGCTGGTTAAGAGTCACATCATAAAAAGAAAGAAAGCTGAACAAATAAACAAAGAGGGGTGGCCCTTTCTGCAATGTGCAGTTGTGCTGTGGAACTCCTGCCACAGGAGGTCATGGACATCAAATCATGCCTTCAAGAGAAGTCAGAAATAGTGCAGGAAAATTAAATCCCCTCAGTTTAGGTAACTAGAAATGTTTAGAAACATCCAGCTCAGAAAGACCCAAAGTTCAAGACATCAGGAGGCTAAGAGAATACGTTTGCCATGTTAGTATACTTTTTCTTCTGATGTCTGATGCATGAAACAGGGCATGGGACAAAAATACTTTTGATCTCAATGTTCATTTTTATAATTTTTTATGTGTTTTTAGCTAGATTTTGTCAAAAAGAAACCTGGAAAAAAGTGTGGCAAAGAACAGGAGCAAAGTAACTCAGAACAGGTGCCTAGGGAGGCTGTGGCATCTGCATCCTGGGAGATACTGAACACTCAGTTGAACAAGACACTCAGCAACTTGATAACTGCCTATAATTCCTTACTAGGTAAATTATTCTGTGAATCTGTAAGTCTTAGAAGCAGACTCTAATCACATCTGTACCATTCCTGTGCAGAACACCAATTCACAGTGTGACCATTATCATTAAACCAAATTTCAATGAAGAAATGAAGGGCAGATCTTCAAATGTTTTATTACATACTAAAGCATTTGATTTCTCTTCTACATGATGCTTCTTTACACTCCTGGGGTTCCTCTTGTATGCATAATGTTTAATTAACAAGCACATACTCTAAAGAAAATGGATGAAATTTTTACCTGGTTTTTTTTTTTCACTATTTTTTTCACCACTTCTTATATTTTTTTTAAAGTGATACACAGTGAAAGTGCATGAGTATCCATTTTTCTGTACACAATAATGTGTACAGAATGACCTACATTAACAACCCAAATCTGTTCCATTACAAAGGTTTACTTAGAGGGGTTTTATATATACTGTACCCTTTCAATGAGGGTGAGCACCTGGGGTGACAAATGGCAGATAACCTCTGACGTTCAGAAGAGGCCTCTTTCAGATCATGATTTAGTGCATTTTAAGCCATTAGCATCAACAATTTTTTACTTTTTAAGCACTGAGCAGGAACCTCACATATTTGCTACCCAAATTATAGCTAAATAATAATAATTACAGAAATTAGGACTGCCTAGTAACTATAGGCAAATGAACTCCTAAAAATTTAATTACAACCACACTAGTGTAGTAGTAATGGGAATACCATAAAGCTTAGCAATGAGCAGAAAATTCAGTCTTCTTCCTATGAAGCCAAGACTGCAATATCACACACATTTATTGAACCTCATTTGTAAAATTAAGAGTCTCCCTCAGACAATTAAAAATCATGCTGAGTACTCAGCCACAGTAAATTACAAATATAATTAAGTAAATAATAAGAAAGCCCAAGTCCCTACTTAAATGCACTGCCAATTCAGCTAATCCAGGCACAGCAAATATTAATGCAATACTTCAATGTCTACAGCTCAGCTCCTGATCTACAGTAATAATAACACATTAAGATTTTGTTCATACTCAGAGAAAACCACTTATTTTCCCCAAGACAACTGGAGCACCAGGTTGCCAATAATAAGCTGCTCATATCTTCCATCATCCTGCTGGGGAAGGCAGGCTGAGAAGATGAGCACTTTTAGCCTGATTGTATTTGCCACCAATTATAGAGACACAGTCTTTTGACTGTACTTCACTCTGAACTGAAAAGAAGCTAACCTGAAGGATTAAAATCAATACCAATTAAAGGGCTCTGCAAAGTGTGATTTTTAATTACGCCGCTTTAGGAAGTCACTAGACAATCACTACTGGCATTCCATTGTTTCTGCATTTAAAGTACAAAAAATTTATATCTTGGAAAAACCTTCTGATTTTAGCAGCTGGCACACCAGTGAGAAAAAGTTTAAAATTCTGTATTAGTGGTAAGTACTATGCAAGAAATGAAATGTGTCTAAAATTATGCTGACAGCACATGTCACTTGCCAACAATGTACATGAGCATTGATATGAGCTGCTGTTTACAATCTCACAGAGAAAAGATTAAATACAATTTAATTAATTCAAACTTAAATATGTATTTATACCACTATACAGCAGTGTGTGAATGGCAGACATTTCACTGTCTCACTGCGGTTGTATTATGCTCAGCCCAACCTCATAAATATTAATTGCTTTTGAAACTGAGTTATAAGTCTTCACATGAGATAAAGGAAAAATCCCAAGCACAGGCTTTCCCTCAACATCAATCCACAGGAGGAATAAAATATTCTCTATGAAATGTTCCTGCATCAGCACCAGTGGGAAGTTCTGCAGTCTATTCTAGTTGGAGGTAAATGGTTTTAATTTGCTCTTCATTGTAACTGAAAGAATCAGTTATATAAAGCCTTAATATTTCCAAACCTGTTTCTTAATAAGGAGAAGCTTCCATAGGGCCTCACCCGACTGCCCCACTGTGAGATTTTTCATGCAAGGTGCATGAAAAATTTGGCTCTAAAGCAGGCAGAAAACCTACATACAGAGGCAAATTA